>RJWM01010947.1:0-43545 GCA_004363535.1 Dasyprocta punctata
GTTTCCTTCTTCTTCCTCTTCTTCAGAACACTTACACTTTACCTGGTGAATTCTATTCTGCCTTTGCTCTGTGTAACTTGGGTAATCTCATCCACTCTAATTCTATCAGTTATTAAAAATGATGAGTTATCCCTATTCCCAGTCTCCTGGAGATTGCAATGTCTACCCAGCTGTGGGTTCTGTTAGTCTCTCGGTTGTTCTTCTGCTAGTGGGCCCTCAACATGCTCCCAATTGAACTCGTCATCATTTCTCCCTAACTCACTCCCCTTCAGCAGTTCCCAGAATAATGCTACCACAACCCGTGTGATTGCTCAAGGCAGAAAGCTAAAATAATTGCTGATTGATTCCCCCACCCACTTTTTGAGACAATGTCTTGCTGGGTAGTTCAGGCTGGTTATGAACTCACTATGAAACCTAGTGAGGCCAGCCTACAAAGCTGGCCTAAAACTCATAATGATCCTGCTGCCTCAGCCTCTTGAGGGCTGGTATTACAGGCTTGTGCAACCATGCCCACCCTTGATCCCTTTCTTTTTATTAACCCCCCAATTCTGATATATTAACCCTTATACCCTTTTGACTCTAATACCTTTTGAATGTCTTTCTTTCACTTTGTTTTCACTAAAGACATCATTGGTCAGCCTCCATCTTTACTTCTTTGAATATTTTTACCTCTTACTCATGTGGTTTAGTGAATTCAGTCTTCGTTATGCTTTGGTCAACTTTTTATCTGTGTAGCCAGAGTAGGCTTTATAAAGAAAAATGGAATCATCCGTATTTAAAGCTTCTATCTCAAAAACAATGAAAACAAACAAATTTCTTTACATGGTTAAAATGGCTAGGCATGATCTGACACCACCTCCCTTTATCTTGTTGTTACTGTTTTCTTATTTCATCTTTTTAAAATTTGCTGCCACCATATCAACACCACAATCACAACATTCTGTTGTCATTATTGATTTATTTGTCTGAATATCATCTTCATTAAATTCTATAAGCAGAGTTACCAAAGGTTTTACCAAAAATAGTGACAATGTGATTTAGATTACCTTAAAAATGTTATTCAGTAGAAGTTTATTAGCAGTAATCTATATTACAATTAGTATTTTGTGTTAGATGGGATTGTTTAGTTGTATAATATAATTAAAATAGAGAAGACATATTTGGCCCACTTTTTCTTCTTTATGCACAAGTTTAAATATAAGATTGTTTCAAAATTTATACTGTACAAATCTTTCTGTAAAAGTAGATCAATGATCATTTTTAACTACTATGTATGATGCACCTAGCAAGGGTATTTATTAAATAATTCTTGAGTGGGCGAATAAAGGAGAGAATTTAGGAGAGTGAGAGAAAACAATTAAGTGTTGACATTTATCTGGAGAAAATTGTTGGTTTATTCTATATTTATCAAGATCAAATATAGAAAAAAGATAGATGGTACAGTTTGAGATGTTTGGTTTTCCATAGTGATGATTGTATTTTACTTCTTCCTGACCTAACATGCCAAAGAGCAATTCAGAAATCTTCACTTTTGAAATATAGTATTTGTTTAAGAAGAACTGATATTGCTTTTGATGATAAAGCTTCAAATTTTCCTGCAACAGTATCTGCAAAGTTTTCCTACATCATTTTGGTCATCTGCTATCTTTACTTCTATCTACGTCTGTTGGTAGAAATTAATGTTGAGGCCATTATGCTCTAAATATTCTCTCAAGACGGGTGTGGTGGTGCATGCCTTTAATCCCAGCACTCAGGAGGCTGAGGCAGGAGGATCATTGTGAGTTTTGGTCATCTGCTATCTTTACTTCTATCTACGTCTGTTGGTAGAAATTAATGTTGAGGCCATTATGCTCTAAATATTCTCTCAAGACGGGTGTGGTGGTGCATGCCTTTAATCCCAGCACTCAGGAGGCTGAGGCAGGAGGATCATTGTGAGTTTGAGACCAGCCTGGGATACAAAGTGAGTTCAAGGGCAGCCTGAACTACATAGTGAGACCCTGTCTCAAAAAATAGGGCCAGGGATTTAGCTCAGTGGCATAAGCGCCTGCCTGGCAGGCGCCAGGTTGTGAGTTTGATCCCTGGTACCAAAATAAATAAATAAATAAAATTAAAAAAATATCCTCTCAAGTGGTGGTAGGCAAATTTCATGTATAAAGTGCCATGTAGTATTTTCAGCTGTGTGAGTGTTAGGAACTCTTTGCCTCTACTCAACTCTGACTTTGCAGTGGGGAATCAGCCCTATTGCTGTGTAAACAAGTGGATGTGACTGTATTCCAATAAAACTGTTTTTACAAAAACTAGCTGCAGAATGTATTGACCCATAGACTGTAGTTTGCCAATAAAGGAATGTGGAACATCTTGAGTGTAAGCGAGACTAGAACTCAGCTCTGTGTGTCTGGTCACTATTCTGCTTTTATAAGGCTCAGGAGAAGAAGTGTATCAGAGCCTGTGTGAGCAGAGAGGAGGAGGTGGGATTTGTGCCTTCAATTCCTATTCAGCTTTGGTGACCTCATCAGACAAGCTTCTGCATTCCCAACCTCCAAGGTGACTCCTCTGACTTTCACTTTGAAAAGCAATCTGTTTCAAAAAATAGGTTCTCTGAAATAATGGTTTCAATATTTATTTTACATGAGCAAGATATGTTTGAGATACATTTGGGCTACTTCCAAGGTAGCTCTAGGGACTTCTGTGGTATATCTGTAAGTGTTTACGAAGCAGAGTTTGCAAATTAATTTTAAACCAGAAATAGCTTGGTAACTGAATGCTTCCTCATTGGAAGGGCAATAGATTTCTCCAAGAAAAAGCAAGCACACTAAGAACAATCTGACCACTTCAACTGAATTTTAATAAGTTCCAGCATATGTAGCAAATATAGATGTGGCGAAGAAAGAAGCTATTTTTTACCATATGTTTTTAACCATGTGCTGTATGTGTATGTCTCCACACTGTACCATTAGCACTATAATCTAGTTTGGAAAAGAACTGTCAATAATAAATCTCAATCTAAATTCATATTTTATGTTGTGACATAATTTTGAAAAACTAATCCCCTGATTTAGCACAGTTATGATTAAACAATTTCATTCAAGTTTTATGCTTGGAATCTGGATGAAGCATTTGTTCCACACTCTACCTGTTTTCTACCCATGATAGCTTATAACAAAAAATTGTTCTGCATCCAAAAAATGTTTTTTAATCCTTTTTCAAGGACTCAAAGCTTAAAAACAGTGTCAGAAAAACAGTGGGTTTTTAAAGTGTATATAAAAATTCACAGGTGAGCTTGTGGATATGCTTGTGACTTATGTGTAAAAATGATGACTCTGTAAGACTCAAGATCTGCCTAGGAGTCTTTGCTTTTTGTTCATCACTACAGGTAATTCTGAGGCAGTTGGTCCATAGCCTTTGCTTAGAGAAACACTTCTTCAAACTTGCTCCAGTTGTGCCTCGTGTGTCTGTGACAAATTGTTCACTGGGATAGAAATTGGATTTCACCTTTGGGCTGCCTCCAATGCGTTCTCTGGTGTATGAAACATTTATGATCTGAATCATGGGCTTCATTCAGCAGGCCCCCATTGGCTCACACATTCAACAACAATATGATGGAAGCTACAACCAAGTAGCAGATGCTTGGCTCTTGCTGTTCATGTGGTGGAAGTGATCATATATTCAGCACCAAAATCCGGAGTAAGGTTGGTTTAAACCTAATCAGCCAAATCAGTTTCCAAAAATACAATTCATTGCTAAGAATGAAGAATGATAGTGTGCAAGTCATTAAAATCATTACATCAATCAAACCTTTGAAGAAGAGATTTTTATGTTTCTGCCTTTGTTTTAAATATAGCCAAGCCATTTAATCTTATAATTCTTTCCATTGACTGCTAAAACAACACTGCAAGAATACATTGACATGACATTTCATGAGTTTTGTGTTTGAAATCATTAAGCAAATTTGGTAGTGGCTCTATCATTAATAAAGAAATAGTGTGGAGACATAGTATTTTTTGTTTGAAAAGTTCTTACTCTCTTTTTCATTCTTTAATAATTGGTAAATATTTAGAAGAAATAGAGTTGATCACCTAATAATCTCAGAGTCCTTCTACTTTTCTCCCTCCCTTTTCCTTCCCCTCCTTTTTATGTCTCTTTCTTCTCATCCTCTTCTTATTATCTCTTTCATTTCTTTCTTCATTAAAGTGTAGACATCTTAAGAATATCTATGTTAAATTTGTGTCAGACAGTGAAATTCTTTGTCTCATTTTGATCCTATTCTTGATTAACATAATTTGAGCAATTATTTTAATTTCTTATTGACCAATTTCTCCATTTGTTATATATTTATCCCCTTACTATATATTATTCAACCCTTTTTATTTTCATTTTTTTTGGAGACCATGTCCTGCTTAGTTGCCTAGGCTGGTCTCACACTTGTGCTTCTCCTACTTTAACCTCCTGGAGTGCTGGGGTTACAGGTGTGTGGCACCATGTTTGGCTTATATAGTCATTTTTTGACATTGAATTCATGCCTGCCAAATAAAGAATGATATGAATTAAAAGTCTAGTGTAGAAATTAACTGGTTTCTGAGAAGTTACTTGTTTACTAGTTTATTTTCAAAAAGAAGTTCATAAAAATATCTTTGTATGATTTGATAATGATATTCTCTCAAATGAGAAACAAATGAGAAATTTGACAAATATGTAATAAATTTGACATTGTTGAAAACTTAGTTTAATAGAAATATATGTAGCAGATAAATATGGTCAGGATATTATGTAGGATCGCTTCAGAGTTCATGGAATCTCAGAGTGCCTTTCTAAAATTTCATTTCATGCCCCAAATATTTGCAATAAAGAGCAAAGAGCACATAAATGCAGAAATTATGTGGTATCTCCAGGGCCATATGAGCTAAGTTTTGTGACTGTCAGTTTTATGAACGAGCTTCTGGATTCTTGTTATGCTTTGGATATCGATGTCCTTCAAAGGTGCATGTGCTGTAATCTTGGTTTCCAATTTACCAACAGTGGGATCAAGTGCAACTTTTGAGAGGTAGGCCCTGGGGAAGGCAGTTAAGTCATTGGTTACCATTGGTGGGAGAAAAATTGAAGACTGACACTTGGGAATGAATAGTTACTGGAGAGTGAGTGTTATACATGGACAGCTCCATGTGCTTAGTCTCTTCAGACATGCCGCTTGCTGCTTGTGCACAGGCTTTGGCCATATGATGCTCTGCCATGTTATAATACAGAATGAAGCTCTTATGAGATACTGCCACCTGGGTTTTGATTTCTCAGCCTCTAAAACTGTGAGCTCAAATAAATCTTTTTTTTTCCTTACAAAATATGCAGCTTTGAGTATTTTGTAATAGCAGCTCACAATAAACAGAAACAAACCAGATAAATAAAAAATGGAAGAGGCTGAAGATTTTCTTCTCTTCATCCCGTGACAACTGATACACTGTATACCTAGGCCACTTCGAACAATGAAGTGCATATTATGAAACGTTTATTCTATCCAGAGTTAGATGTTTGGCACAATGATGTTGAAAGCAGGATTCATTTGGGCTTGGAGCTGCAAGGGCTTAGATGTTTTCTGAATCCCCATGAAACACGCAGGTTTGAATGGGCGTTTCACAGAGTGGGATGTTTCAGAGAATGCTATTTCTGTATTCTTTATCTACATTCAATGTTTTCTCTGATATTTTGTTGTACCTTTTGACATAGTCCCATTTGAAACAAGAGAACAGTGTGGCTGTTAAATTATGTTTTCTGGATGTCTTATATATTCCATTAACAACTGATGGACATAGTAGTAGTAATCAGGGCTTTCATATTATATGGTATAATTCTAGGAAGAATCCAAATAATTAAATGTACTTCTGTTTTCCCAAATTATTTGAGAAGACTTAAAAACCTTTATACAATCAAGCAAATTAGAATGTGACAAAAATATCTGCAAAAGATAAAAGTAAAGGAAATACAGAGAAATGACCTGAAATGCGGTAAGAATGGTCATATGAGAGAAATACTTCCTTCAGGTTACTCAGTCACTTGGGTTCAGAGCTGAATTCAACTGTAAAACTTCTAGTAGTTCAGAAAAAATATTCAATAAGTTTTAGTTGTCTATTTAAATAAAAAATTACTCAGGAAAAGTGTAACATTAGATTTCCAATGCAGCAATAATGGAAGTACTCTATTTTTTCATAAAATAAACAATAATAGAACTCTGGTCTTCAAAATAATCTAATTTTTTGTAACTTGGAAATCATTAAGTTTACCATGTGAGACTATGATGCCTAAATTGCCCAGTGACAAGAAAGTTTCAAACCAGAAACCCCAAATCCTACACAAATGTTAACTATAGGCTTTATTCTCTTTATTTATTACTAGTGAACACTTTTTTGTTACTATAAAGTGACTAACAAGTTAAAATTAACATTCAAAACTGAAGAACTTTGTGGTAGACATTTAATAGAGCCCCATAGCATTTATCATCTCTTCTAATAAGAGATGATCTGTAGTTCTTTTTTAACAGTTTCAGTATTCACCTGAACAATTTTTTTTCTGTACATTCATTTATAGCTTCTTACAAGGAAGGGCTGCCTGACATCTGTTTCAAATCAGATTTTCCCTAATTTTTATGGATGCCCTCTTGTTCCATCTTTTGCATTAAAATTCAAATGCAGACATGATCTATTCCATTTCTTCTTCTGTATTATAGATCTATAAAATCTATCTTTACTGCCTTGTTTTGCAGGTCTCTTCTGCAAGCGTTTGTCTTTTTGGCATTTCTTTCTTTCACCTCTGACCTGAAATAAGGCATAGTTTCATGTCCTTCTCTTGGCATGTCTAGCTAAAGCATCTTTCCATAAAGGAAAAGAGCTAATCAAGTTGGCAGTTCAAGAGAGGTCTGTGTATTCTCACTTCTCAGACTTGCAACACTTTCTCGACATTGTCTCAGTGCCTTTTCTTATTTCTGTAGAGTTTTAAAAATCATTCCTGTACACAGTGAAGACATCTGGATGCTCTGAATATGTGTCTGGTTGTAGGCTGTGTGTGTTGTTCTTTTTAAAAGATTCTAATTCCAACTCTTCTGCTCTTGTTCATTCTTACAGGTTTGGTAAAATTCTGACTTTGAATGGACTTCTTTCCCAGCAAGGTAAATCTTTTGGAAATTTTGTTGGAAACATCTGTGTGAAATCTCTTCTCTCTTGGAAAGCAGCCTACTTGTGAAGTGCTGAGGGATTTCTTTAATTAAGAGGGACAACAGCCTGCTTTGAATTGTCTAAGGGTGTACCCTGAATTCTCCAGTCTTGTCATGAGAACAGTGGTCATTGAAGCACATCGTTTAGGACTAGAAGATAGGGATTAACACATTTGGGAATTATTCTATGATTCAAAGGAATAAATTGTGATATTACATGAACAACTTTGTGATTTCTATGCTCCATTAGGGCTAGTTCATTATTAGATATAGTTGAGCAATAATTGATTTAACCCTCAATATATCTGATCTAAATACATATATTATTCATATTTTATAACTATAAAGATGATGAATAATATATTTTTCATTTTTCTAAGTTTATAATCTAATAGAGAGTTTATTTAAAAATTAATGAGTTGCTTTGTGGTTGATTTTTAGAAAGATCTTCAGGAGGGAAACTATCTAATCATCTTTACATAATAATATTTGCTTCTTTTAACTCTGTTTTCCAGTTCTGTGGTTTGTAACATGTTTGTAGAGGAGGTTTACTAAATGTTTTTTTAACCTCTTTGTTATCACCATTTGTTCAAACATCTAAAAATTCTTTTACATTGGTAGAAGCAGTGATTTACAATCCTTGGACTTAATCCTATTGCAAATGGGTGAATAAATTAAGAACACTCTTAGTTTTTCACTACTGTAGTTATTTAATGATAGTGTTCTATTGTTCTTGTTTTTGACTGGTAATTGTCATAACTTGTAAGTGACATGCCTTTTAGACCATAGCCTTATGGTTGCAAGACATACTATATTGGGTTTTTATGTCTGATTAATTGTGCTATTAATTGTAAATATAGTCACCATCTTGTCTTTCTATTCTGTTAAATTTCTTCAAAAAGATAACATGATTAAAATGTATATAAAAATTTAATATGTCATTGTTCTTTTAATATGTTCTTTATCTATACAAATAATCCTGGTCATCTTGCTCACTGATACAAAATATCAGGGATATAGGAAATCATGTGACTGATGTTTGATATCAACAAATGATCAGTATAAAGATCAGGAGATTGAGAACTACCAATGAAAAGCTTAAATTTGGTATAGTTAAGTAGCTTGACTAAACTTATAAACTCATAGAAGTAGCAAAGCTGGCATTTGATTGTTGAGTTGCAAAGTTCTGAAGTCCTTGCTTCTTACAGAAAACCATATTAAGACATGTGGTGTCTTGTGAACAATTTACTAGTTCAGGTTTGTGAATACTTTTTAAAAATAGCACTAGAATATCTCTCAGAAATGATCACCTGCTTTCAGTACCTTATTAACTAAATAGGCAAGAAGTACTGGGGAGGTCTAATATAATCTTTTGTGTGCAAAGTGAGCATAAGATGTCAAAATGATGCCCAATTAAGGAACCTATAAAGTTTGATTGAAAAAACTTGAGTGGAGGTAAAAACATTCTCAATTGTGTCTATTTAGCATCCTATTTCTTTAGCAAATATAGAAAAAGGTTCATTTCTCTCCTAATTTCTTTTGCCTACAATCAACACAATTATACCGCAAAGTGAATGGAGAATAACCTGAAAATAAGAGATGAAAATAATCCAGCAGGACAGTCAACAAATTTTCAAGTTATCGTTCACCCAGACAGTGCTGTGCAGGCCAGCTAAAGTCACCCCCACCAGCCATATCCTCCAACGTTAGTTTCTTTGGGTTCCTTGTAATGGCAGACCCTTGCCAAAGTTATTGTTTTCTTACTCCTTAATAACAACATCATGTGTAGAAAAACAAACAAACAACAACAACAACAACAAAAAAACAGCTAAATGAAATCCTCCAGATTTGTAAGGCTTTAGTTCCTTTGCAATGCAAACACCATGAAATAAACTTTTCTAAGAATTAAAGATTAGTGTGACTTGTTTGTAGGTTCTTTTTTGTTGTTGTTGTTATCAATTTTTCCTGGTAGCAAATGGCTTTAACTCGGTTAACTGATTTATACCCTGAATTAATTATGAAATGTTTTATAAACACTTTACATTGCCAGGGGTGGTGGCATATGTCTGTAATCCCAGTACTCAGGAGGCTGAGGCAGGAGGATTGCCACAAGTTTGAGGCCAGCCTGGGCTACATAGTAAGTTCAAGGCCTGCTTGCACTACATGGTGAGATCCTGTCTCAAGAAACTAAAAACAAAAACAAACATCTACAGGAAAACATTTTACATAAAAGTTCAATTTGCATGTATGCACAATTTAGGTCTCAAAATGAATAAATATATTAAATTATGATCTTGACTTTTAAAGTTATTTTGCATATAAATGCTAATAATAGTGGCCATGGGGAATATAATTATGTATTAGTTTCTTAATTATGAAGCACACTAAGTGAAAAGAAATCAGAAAGTAAATATTTTGTTTACTTCTTTTTATTGGTATGACAAATTTTATGCTATTTATTGGTTCTGTTGTCAAGTGAAATCCATTAGTTAAAATGGAAGACAAAAAGTATCGATCATTTGGTTTAATTCTATGTGGTGCTAATATAAGGCTGGATCTGGCAGGTATAAAATTTAGAGGACATGAATAAAGAGAGTAGAAATTATTTATGTATATATATTCACCCATATGCTTATACATATATGGAAATATATATATTTCTTCCACATATTTCGCATGTAAAAGTATAACCATATTATAACAGAAAACATGTGGTAGCATTAGGTTGACTTGAATTACTATATATATATATATATATATCTATATATATACATATACATATATACTCTTTCCAGCATTTTAATAAGAGCATGCAATTCTAACGGTCATTTTAAAAATATATGTCAAACAGTCTGATGATTAAATAGCACCAGAAAATAAGCAACAACTAGAAAGCTAGCAGAAAACACTGTCAGACAAAATTTGAGCCATCAAGTAATGTCAGAATATGAATTTCAATAATAATTAAATGAATCTAAAGTACTTTTTTCTAAATACTGTATATGAATCATGTTAATCTTGTCTGGATTTGATTAACCTATTAGAACAAGACTGTGAGGTCATTAAGGAAATTAACATATTCCAGGTGCATTATTTTACTGGCACAATGCCATTGTGGAAATGTGTTTATTCATCTGAAACCAAGAAAAATATAATTTAATTCAGATGTACAAGGTAAAGCTTAATTCAGTACTACTGCCTGGCGCATCCCCCACCCCCAGCAGCACCAAAAACAAAATCTGATCTTTTAGCGAAATTTTAGCAAATCTATTTTGCAGAAACTCTGTTTTCAACACCAGATTCCATCAATTTAGTGAATGAAGAACATACAACATTTTACATTTTTGAATAGTAACTAAATATTTTTGCAGGGCAATTATTATTTTTCGAATATTATGAAACTTAAATTAATGAACTTATGTTCACACTTACACTTTTTTTTTATTTACTAACTTAAAAAATTTTTAGTGCCTGGAAAGTCATGCTCTGTCTTAGGTGTGCATTGATGAGTAAAACATCATCCATGTTAAAATACCTTTTCAGTTCAATTAACTGCAAAAAATAGTATTTTTTTCTTGTGAGTAATATATGTGTATGTGTGTCACTTTCTCAATTATTTGATTGCTAAGATTTATTTAATTCTACTAGTTATTTGAAGTATTTTGGAAAAGACACAACTATTTAAATTTGAATTGTGGTCATTTTTACATGGAGAAAATAATAATGGTGTTATTCTCAGAAAATATATAGTGAACAATAAAGACAATGTACAACTTGTTTTAAGATGAAATTCTTCATGAGTATCTCAAAATAGTTCTATTTAAGTCTTTTGAATTTCACAACTGAATTAATATTTTTCATTTAAAATGCATTTTAAAATTCTCTTTTAACTTTTTTTCTCACTTTCTCATAATAAGAAAGGGGAAATTGACATTTATAGGAGAGTTCACTGTTCCTGATTTTATAGGAAAAATCATATTTTCTACAGCATATACACTTTCCTAACAAAATATTCACAAGAATGTGAGTTTTGAATATACTTTGATTATTACTTTATATACTTTTTCTAAGGCAATATTATTTTAAATTATTTTAAGTCATTTTGATCTGTTTAGTTTAACAGCAAATAGCAGTTGGAAAGAATAGAAAAATATTCAGCTGCAATTCTATTTTCACTAGGTTACAATGGGAAGAATTTTTTTTTAAAAAAAACACAGATGCCTTTTAAATTGCTATTTTTACATCACAAGATGTACAACATTATACTGATGTCTGAAAAATGTGACTCAAAACTATAGTCCTAGGTACTTCCTAATTCTCTCATCTTAATATTCTTAATCATATCCATCATATTCTGTTTTCTTGCATTTTCAGGGAAAGACAAAGACCACTGAATCTCAGCCAAACCTAGATGTTCAAATCCACTTCCTTTCCATTTCTTCACAAAATACCGTTAATGGGAATTAGTCTTTGATGAACAATTTTACTACATATTAATATGGAAAATTGCTGACATTTCTATTCTGTAACCCAATTTGTTTTTTAACATTAGGGCTTGCATACTCCGCTTGTATCTTTTTGTCATCTAATTGAAAACCCTGTGAGATCTCTCTCTCTCTCTCTCTCTCTCTCTCTCTCTTTCTGTCTCTAAATCTGTGAATCATCAGTTTTGCAAAAATAGAATTTGAAAGTTTTTGTCTCAAAACCTCCATAACTATTTAGAAAAGTATAACAATAAAACTTTTTTTTTTAAACACTGAAGTATGCCATAAAGATCAGTCAGGTCAAGAGTTAAGAAAATTTAGGGCACAATGCAAGTAGATTGAAATCAGACACCATCTTTATTCATTTTTGTTAATCTGATGATCTGGGGTATTAAAGCTGAACAAAAGGAAATCTTTCTGATTTAAAGCAGCATTTCTTGAGATACAATTATTGAGCTGCCAACACAGTCATTTTTAAATGCTTGAATTTTAGACAAAAGTCATTACCCAAAACAGACAGAAATTTCCTTCCATTCAAAATTGATTCATTATTACCATTCTTTTTTTAAAAGGAAGAATTAATAAATGAAAGGGTAATGAAAATGAATTGACTAATGAAAAGGTAATGAAAATGAATTGACTAATGAAAAAACAAAACTATTGTGATACTTCTTTGATACTAGTTTCTTTGGAAAGACTTTAATGGCTTCCATTTATAAATGTAATTATGCATCTAATCTAATTTTATAAATTACTTCTTAAATAATATTCTTATATTACCTATTTAATAGATGTCATTTTTTCACACTTTGTTTTAGGTTGTTTTTCTCTTTCTGGCATCTCAATATTCTATGATTATTTTTTAAGTTGTGAAGAGTAATCTTTGGCCTGTACTTTCAGGTAATTATGCCTGGACTGCATACTTTAATTTTGCCTTTTTCCCTAGTGCTGAATGTCAAACCCATAGCTTTGCACATGCTATGCAAGCACTCTCAGTCCTACATATCTTAATTCTGGAGAAAATATTTCCATTCATAAAAATTATCAGTGTCCTGAACTAAGAGAAATTAAAAGGTGATGATTCATGCATTGCATAATAAGAGACATATTTTTTCCTGGGCTTGCCTTTCCAGGTGGGGCAATATCGTGTCCTATTTTTTTTAAAAAGACTAGTTCAATGAATTGATGTAAAAAGTTTTTCCCTTTTGGTACATTTATAGATGTCCTTGAAAGAGAAACTTTATCCAAATTGTAAAGTACATACAAATGTGAAATAAGAGAGTATTTTAATATACAGGTAAAACTTGTACAGAAGGGCTGGGAGTTTGGTTCAGTGGCTTAAGCGCCTGCCCTGGCAAGTGCGAGGTTGTGAGTTCAATCCCTGGTACCAAAACAAAACAAAACAAAACAACAGCAACAACAACAACAACAATAAAACCTTGTACAGAGATAGAAATCTAATTATTTTCCTGCCAATATAATGACCTTCTATAATATTTCCTATTTTAAAATACTAGATAAGTCTGTCCAAAATAGACACTTAGGATTGTCCTTGGGACACTCAATTCATACATGTGTTTACGTGCTTTATTAGAAGAAACTTTGCAAAAGTTCTGCCACCAAGAAAATGTATTACAAAACATAGAAATGTTATTTTCATTGTATTTATAGTTAAGACAAAGGGATGGAATTTGACTCTTAAAAGGTTTTAAGTTTGAGACTTAAATTATTCTCCCTGTCGCTTGAAATTTTAAATTTGTATACATATACATGTAATTAGCACTACTGAATAACTTCAGGTAAATAAGTATCAAGTAAAGTATAAATGTGTACAGCTATATCCTAGTTACAATATTATTTGCAAAGTTTGACTTACTTTATTTATTTTTCTTATATTTGTTTCAATGTAGACAAAAGTTTAATGTGCTTACAAAGAAATTGCACTTTTGAGAATCAGACGTACAACTTTAGGGTAACATGATAATAGGACGAAGATGTTCCCTATGCTCAATGAAATGAGTTTTTGAAATATAAATGAGACAATCATTTCTAGATAGGTATCCAAAGATAACATTTACTAGAGTTTATTACTGGACAATCAGAAAGTTTTGACTTTTATAAAAATTAAGAAATTAGGTAGAAGCTTTTAGACAGTACATGAATCATCTTTTGAAAAACAGTCATGTTTCCTATGATTCATTTAAAATTAAGCATTGGATAGTGCAAATAACTAGAATGAATTCGATTTCATTAACGTTTTTCAAAATTAATGACTATTTTCATAGTTAGAGAGTAAAGAAATAAGTCTCAGGGGTGTTGCATTCTACATTGATCACTAGGATAAAATTCACTTATTGTGAGGCAGAAACAAAATGGAGACCAGTATATTTTTTCTGTTGTATTCTTACAGCAAACTAGACTAGAATTTTTTGATATGTATAAAGTTTTGATCCCTCCTCCAAGATGTCTGCATCATAATTCTAGGAACCCCTGAATATGTTAGATTACATATGAGAGGAATTAATGTTGAATAAAATAAGGTGACCAGTTAGTTGAATTTAAAATAGAGATATTATCCTGGCATATTCAGGTATATCCGGTGTAACTAAAAGGGTCAGTCAAGGTGGATGGAAGAGAGAGGCAGAATCATTAGTCAGGAAAATGCATGTGAGAAAGACTCTGGTGGCCACTGGTGACTTTGAATAAGGAATAAAAGGGCCATAAGACAACAAATGCAGGTAAGTTCTGGAAGATGGAAAACAGATTCTCCTAGAGCGTCCAGAAAGCAGCCCTACAAACAACTGATTTTTTTCCAGTGAGGCTATTTTAGACCTTTGATTTTCAGAAGAGTAAGGAACTAAATTAGTGCTGTTATAGGACACAGATTTATGCCAATTTGTTACAGAGGCAAGAGGAAACTAATACAAGTTAGAAACAGAGCTATAATATTTTGATTTGGAGCTGGAATTGAATGCTTTCTGCACCTTAGGAATGAAAGATATTGTTAAAGAAAAGCTGAAAATAAAGATGGATTACATAGACTTCTTTACTTCACAATTCACAAGGAAGTCTGTTTTCTTTCCCAGAAATTTTTTTCAGGTCATTGTGCATTATACACGTGGCAGATTTTTATCCACAACTGCAGAATAGCACACATTTTTGCTGTAATCTCTGCAGAAATTCCTTTAGAAACAATGTTGCCTAATTTACTAAATAAACATTAAAATTTCTCCTCTATTAGTATCAGTTCATGGTTGTGCCTTAGAGATTTTACTTATTATTACTTTTTAAAAATTATCTGATAAATAGGAGTAATGCTACTCATATCCTAGATATGGTTGGGGTTTTCACTTATATGGGAGGAACATTCATTTGCATGCTTATTTTCTATAACTAGAGAGGGCTAGTCTATAAGAAATTCTTGATGCTTTGATCTTGTTCATTGACAAACTGGTTTTCAAGACCTACATTGTCTTCTTCTTCTTTGTTTTTGTTCACACATTTAAATTTGCTTTATTTGAGATTATTTGGGTTCACTGCTATTTTCATGACAGCTAAAGGACTGTGGTAGTGACCTTCCAGTTCCACTGTGTCTGTAATAGCTTCCATGCTTTGTTTCCTGGGTCCCTCTCAGCAGTCATGCTGAAAGTGGTTTTATTAAGACCAGGCAGATTTGATTTCTTGGAAAGATTCCTGGGAACATTGTCACATGAGCTTTACCAAAGTCTGTATCTGATAAACAAGGCTCTTATTCAAATTCAAGCAAGAGAATAAGTAAACTGGCACAGCTGGAAAACAGGCCAACATCACACAACAATATGTCCTCCAGTTATTAGTCCTTCACACAGTGGCTGCTTAGTTTTCTTCCAGGAGTCATGCCAAATAGTGGCATTAAACCACCCAGTGATGCTTTGCAACTGTGACTTTTTGTCTTTAAGGTATTACGGTATATAATGTTTAAAATTTTAGTCAAATAAGACATCTGCCTTCTCTTAGTATCTGGCAAGACAGAAACGTTAAAAACTACAGAGACTCATTTGCTCTTGTGTTAGTGGATATCCTTGCAGTTGATAGATTAAATTTCAGTAAAAGCTGACTCGTGGATGTATGGCTTTGCATTAAGAAATCAATCTATATTTGTTAATGGCTAAGAAATTCTGCATAATATGTTAGCGATTTTTTTGAATGCCTTTCAAAGATATGGTGAAAAAGTTTTAGTTAATGCCATTCTATCAACTATTGATATTTGTAGTAAAGTAATTGGATGAGTTTTGTTCCTGGTTCTGGGTTTTCCCCATTGATAGGGGTGCCTTTGTTATTAATGGTGCATTTCTGGGACAGCAACTGAATTTATTTATACTAAGAGATGATTCAAAGTCCTACATAGTTTAAAGAGGCTGACTAAGCTGGAAAGTCCACTCATGTGACTAGGTAGTTTTGACTGAGTCATGTGTGAAAAGGGAGCTTGGAATTGGGTTCAAACACATGCTCAATGATTCAGTAAATCTTATCTGTATCCTGTAAACTCCAAAAAGTGTTTGCATCTGCACCTTGGGTCAGTTTTCTGCTTTGGCAACACCCATTGGTGTCTGGAGGAATGACGAGTCCTGGGGACTGTGGAGCTTCATGCTTGGGTTGCTACCTGACCTCACTCCACATATTACTTCATTTGGCCCAGTTCCTTTATAAGAAAAGTGTAATTATAAGTTTAGTATTTCCCTGAGTTCTGTGAATCATTCCAGCAACCTCAGGGGGTAGTTGGGTTCCCTAGATCTGTAAACTGTTGGTCACAAGCGCAGGTAGCCTGAGGACCCCGGAGTTTGCAGCTGGCATCCCCAGTGTGGGCAGGTTTGGGAGGACTGTGCTTCTAGTATGTGAAATGGGGCTTACCTCCAAGTAGTGTCGAGAACCGCATGGTAGCCAATTGCAGCTTTCATACCTAGAGATATAACTATCTATATTACATCTATATCTATCTGCATCATAATTTAATGCTTTATTTTAGACTTTTCATACTTTTTAAACTGTCATCTAATATATTTATAACATACTTTAAAATAATTTTCATGTTAATGAATTTTAAATAGCTCTTCAGTAGTAACATTTAGAAAGAAATTATCCCAGTTTTCTGATGAAACAAAAGCTGCTGTTTAGTATCCAAATTTGATTAAGAAGCCTGAGACCGCAATAAGACACTGAAACACACAATTTTTCTAGATTAAGGTAGAGTACCTACATGATTGTATTTTAGGTCATATCCTTATCTTTGACTTGGAAATTGTTACAACAACAAAATTTTTCCTTCATTATCATCTAAATGGTTGGTGCCATTAATTATAATAGAATAAGCACTGACAACCGCTTATACTTTTTTAATTGAAAGAAAATGTTCATGATGTAATTATTAATATTACCTTTCTTACTGATAAGGAAACTGAGGTATGGAAGTGGTACATAGATCTTGAAAGTTATATAAGCAGCAAATCATACTAGCAGTAGTAATCCTATTCTGCCTTGCCTTTGTCTTTGATAACTAAATATTTAACAATAGTGTTTTTGTTTCACATTCATAGGTGATGTTAATTTTCAGACACTGTTGCAAGTAAAGTACGGTTGGATACTTTAAATTCAGTGGCAGTGATTCATTCATTAGTGATATTAATAGAGCACCTACTATTATGTGTCAACTACCGATCATGCTCGAGGAATACGGCTCGAAATAATTATTTCGCTTCATTCAGGGCAGGAACATCTGCAATTGTGGGTGAACAGGGTGCAGACTGACTCCCTAGAGTGGGCCCCTAGGTGCTCTTTTCAGACTCATCCTTGCCCAGCACGCTCATGGGGGGATCATCTTCTGGTCTTGGTGGCTTCTGAGTCCTTTGTGTCTGTGGGAAAAAGCACAGAGAGTTGAAAGGAAGAAGTGAAAGAAGCAAAGTCAATTCAGTCAGCCTAGAAAAGCAATAAAATAATTACAGGGGACATTATTTTAATCATCTCCAGTAAATGATTCATTTGCTCACCCCTTCCTCTCCTCAATCTTTCTATGTTAATTTAAATGTCATTTTACAATTCTGAGATTGTGCTACCAGAGTTTTTCATACTGAAGATTCCTACATGTTACTTGACCTCATGGAATTCTTTTCATTTCTTTATTCTTTCCCTTGCCAGTTTAAGATGACTAAGGCTCCGAGCTTTGTTCTGTGTTTGTTTGTTTGTTCTTTCCTTTTCTTTCCTTTATTAGATTTTCTGAGACAGGGTCTTGCTCTAAAGTTCAGGCTGACATTGAACTCATGGCTATTCTGCCTCAACCTCTCTAGTGCTGGGATTACAGGTGTTCACCAGCATGCCCAGCTTCACTCTAGTTTTTTCATTACTTTAAATTACTTTTGCAATTCCATAATCTGTTTTTATTCACATACACACATACATGCACACAAAACTGTGGAGAAACTGACTTTTTAGATAAAACTGTAGCACTCTAAAAAATGGTTGTCTTTGAATCTTAACAGGGACTTAATATCAAGTATATGCCACAGGAAGTCTTGAAAATAAGACCCATACAAATATTAGTTAGGCTGTATTATAAATTATATATGAAAATTTGGGACAGTGTTATGTGTTTTTTTAAATTTTGTACTTTCATATAAGACCGTAGCTTTTTTAATCTGAAAACATTGTGTGTGATAAAGGTTATTATAAATATTTGATTGAGTTCCTTATATTTTAGATAAGTTATGTATTAAGAATTTAAGAAGTTTTTCTGTGTTGGTATGGATAAGTTAATCCATTAAACTGATGTTTCAAAGTAATTACCAGCTAAAAATTTTGTCTCACTTGTTTTTTTTTTAATTTTTAAATTTTTTATTTTTATTTTTTTTGCGGCACTGGGGGTGGGACTCACAGCCTCATGCCTGCCAGACAGGCGCTTAAGCCACTGAGCCAAACTCCCAGCCCTTCTCACTTGTTTCTAAAAATAATTAAAATATTTTGGGATTATTGAACTGTGATTTGTACATTTAAACTGAAGTGTACAAGATAATTACTCGAAGAATTTAAAAAAGTGCATCTTGATGAGTTATCTGTATTCTTTCCTGATCAGTCACCTGTTTGGCCTAAATCTCCTGGACAATATTATCAGCTTTTTAATATCAACTCCTAAACATGTAAGTATGTTTTATTTCATGTGGAACTGCATTTGAATATTAGCATTAAAAATAAATCAGTATCTCAAGTCTACATGTCAAATATAAAGTGCTTCAACAATATTTTATTGAAGCATCTTTCTCTATATAGGCACTTAAAAATTAGAGGGCATTCCTGTCAAGTCTTCTCTTTGCTTTCCATCCATGGTCAGCCTTTAAAATTCCACTGTTCAAGCTAAGGAAGTGGACCTCTCTGAACATCTTCTGGTTCTGTGACTGATTTCAGGAATCCTTTTCTGTTCAAATAAGCTCAGTTTAATTTGTCTAAAGTTTTCTGTTAGCTAAAGGAAAATATCTCAGATATATGCCTGTCAACAGTCTTCTGAGTTCAGTAAAGTTTAACCCTATCTCATGTTGTGTGGATGAGTGTAATAAAGTGCCAGTGTCAGTTTAGCAGGGTCTCTCCCCATTATGTCACAAGTCTAAAATCCATGTGCTGAACCAGGGTGCAGTACTGTGTGAGGCTTCATGTCCGAGTCCAGGTAGCTGGTAGACTGACTGATTTCCTTGTGCCTCACAGAACTCAAAAGACTTGCTTTTCAAAGACTAGCGGCAGAATCTCTCTGACTTCTAGATGACGATGACGATGATGATGATGATGACGATGATATCATTATTCTGTTTTGCAGTACTAAGGATTGAACCCAGTGCAGTGCCTCACACATTCTAGATAAATGCTCTGTCACTGAGCTACATCCATGACTCTTTATTATCATTTTTGTGCTCGCTTTGGCAGCACATACACTAAAATATTATTATTTTTAATGAAAATTTTATTTTGTATACTTATAGCATACAATAGTGTTATGAGATATGTATAGTAGAAATGTTACTAATGGTGAAACAAATTAGCATATCATTCATCTCACATAGATAACCATTTTTTATATTAAGACCAGCTAAATTTCCTCCCTTAATAAGAATCACAGTTACAGTATGATTTTATTATCTATAGTCCTCAGGTTCCACTTTATATCTCTAGACTGTTCCCTCTACCTGTCTACTACGTTGTATCCTGTGCGCTGTGTCTTCCTGACTCATACTTCCCCTTACCACCCCTGATAACCACTGTTTTATTTTCTATTTCTGTATGTTGGCATTTTTTATTACATATGTAAGTGAGGTTACACAGTATTTTCTTTTAATGTCTGAATTATTTCACTTAGCCATTTATCTTTCAGGTTCACTTATATTGTGGCAA
The DNA here is from genome assembly GCA_004363535.1 of Dasyprocta punctata. NCBI lineage: Eukaryota > Metazoa > Chordata > Mammalia > Rodentia > Dasyproctidae > Dasyprocta > Dasyprocta punctata. Next base: position 20,086 of record RJWM01010947.1, read on the forward strand.
ATTTGCAAGATCTTATTTGTTTTTAGGGCCGAGCACTATTCTACTGTATTTATATACTACTGTTTCTTCATCCATTTGTCCATTGTTATGTTGTTTCCTTATCTTGGTTTTGTGACTAATGTTTCAATGAACAGTGGGGACAAAGATGTCTTTATGATGTAATGATTTCATTTGCTTTGGATATATCCCCAGAAGAGGAATAGCTAGGTCATCTGTTATATTAATTTTTGAAGGACTCACCTGAATATATCAGGTTTTCCAAGGAGTTTCTTTTTTATCAAATGAAATTGACTAGTGACACTGATTGCATATGCCAAATTTCTTGTATACCACAGATGTGCCATTCAATCAACTTTCCTATATACTGTTGGTTGAAAACAAGTTACAGGTTCCTTTTATACTAATTTGTTTAAGATTATACAAGGGTGTGGTCATTGTAGAATTTAGAATTCACTATGTAGCACATTTGCCATCATTGAAGAAAATGTTTGAATACCAAACTTATACATGAGGCCTAGTGAATTTCACTTTTTTTTTTTTTTTGGTATTGGCAATTGAACTCATGATCTCGCACTTGCTAGGCAGGCGCTGTGCCACTGAGTTAAATCCCTGGCTCCTAATAACTTGATATTTCGTTTTAATCATTTGCCATTCTATCTCAGCTCCCCTCTTTATTTTTTCATGTACAAATAAGATCATAAAATTTATTTTTACATTAGCTTTATTTTACTTCTAATCTGTATAACTGCTGTTTAACTTTCTGCGTTTAATACAGAATAGTTTCTCTTCTATTAACTATAAAATTAGTTATTTTAAGTAGGTGCAAATACATAGCTAATTCTTGACAGTGTCTATTATAGTCATGCTCATAGTTTTTCATATTGATATAAAGTTATTCATTAGAAATACTATCTTTTATTTCTCTCTTTATATTGTAGTTTGACACTATGCATGTAAGTAATTGATATTTTATATGACTTAAATTTCAATATTACAAAAGATTCATTTCATTTACTTCCAGAATGGTGAAAGATGCATTGCTAAATATTTTTTAATAACAAATGGGCACTTAATTAGTTCATTATTTAGATAGGAATATGAGTGACATATTTGAACAAAATAAAGCAAAGGACTAAACTATACAAAATACTTACGGTGTACTAATATATAAATATGGTGAGATAGAGATTTTAAGCCAGACCAAAAGTCTGTATTTGAGTAGGAAAATGACTGAGTTGGAAGTTTTGGGTTTTTTTTTTTTTTTGACTTTTCTTTTTTGAGTCAGGTCTCGCTACTCTGAGGCCTCATTCATTCATTCACTCGTTCATGAGATTTTGCTGTGTATTCCAGGCTGCCCTTGACTTGAGGTCATCCTCCTGTGTCTGCCTCCCGCATGCTGAGATTTCAGGCGTGCACCATCGTACTTGGCTGAGGCCACATTTAACCACGGACTACTTCCAATATAAAATAATGTAACAAGGACACTTCAGTGATCCCATTGTGTTGGTGACTGTGGCTTGAGTTTTGCCTCACTGACTTGCTGCGGTACCTTCTTTGAGCTATATGGCCTTCTGGGATTCTTCTGTCTGCCTTTTTTCCTGTCTCACCTTCACTTGGAGCTCATCTTACAGAAAGTCTTGGTGGCTCTCCCAGCCTCTTCTGGCTCTCTACTTCTTTATGCAGGCATTTTCCTTAATAAAATCCTTGTGTGTTTAATCTTATCTTGGATTTGCTTCTAGAAGGATCTGGACTAATATTTCCCCTAACTTCAATGAAATTGCAGGTTAGAGCCATTTCATAAAGGTCTAACACAAATAGGATTTTTGAATATTTTTAATTTCTTTGACCTTTAAAGTAATTATTTCAGGTGGTAGTTTTAAGCCTTTGCTCATTCTCCAAAGGAATCTAATTACATCCCTTGGATGGCAAATATCACTCACTATATTACAGGTCTTGGCTCAGGATCAGAGTGGACTCTTTTTTAAAAGGAGGGGCAATGTCTTTTTGTTTAACTACTAAAGCCATTATCACCAGTCATTACATACACTATGGTTTACATAGTTTTAAATTACATTGAGTGTATTAGGAGGTTTTTATGATGATTGCTCTGAAATGGAAGATTGGACTGTTAGACTTCATTACTTTTCTCAGAGCAATGCCAGGTTAAAACTGCATCTGATGGGAAATTCTTGCATCAGTATGGATTTAGTTAGACACAAAAGCCTGAATGGGGTAGATTTGTTTACAAATAAAAATATTTTCTCTTCAATTGAGAAATTAATGCAATGTCCATTTGTATTTGCACGCTTAGAGTTCTTGGAGGAATTTTGAACACACTTTATAAATCAGATATCCTGCTTGGATCTTTTTTTTCCATATGATAATGCTACATTTTTATCAGTGTCAGTGGGATATCCTCATTTCCTCTTCATGCCAGATTAGTGTATGTGTCAGAAATGCTGTGATGAATCTAGTTGAGAAGGGAACATGGGTATGTGAGGACATTTTAGATTAAGAAACCGCATAGTGTTGTGTTAGTTTCTGTGTTATGTATATCTACCAACTCCCCAGGATGAATGTAATCATTATATACTGCAAATGTGTGCTAATGAAATTTAAAATTTTTTAAAAGGAATAAAATATAGTGATTATACAAATTAATGAAATTGTTTAATTGTGTAGTAATCCAAAACCAAGTCTTATATCTTAACTATGTTGATAAGTTAGAGAATGGGAAACAGCAAAACGAGAAATCTACCATATGGTAGAAGAGCAAATGGCTTCCTGACACTTACCTGCTAACCACCTTATGCTTTCCTAGACCATGAAGGGAAATTAAAGGGTGTGAGACAGTACTTCATCCCACATGCCAAAAATACAATTGTGTTGTGCTGACACAACTCTAATTTAATTATTCTTCAAAGTAGTAAAGTATTGATTTTGGTGAGCAGATTACTTACTGGTCTTACAAAGTTGTGTCCCTTATGGAACAGAAAATTTAATTGTAAAAAATTATGTGATTCTATGATTTTGATAGATGGTGGTCACTTCCCACTACTTTTCATGCTTCTCAATGTCCAAGTTAATGGTAGGATTCAAATAAAAATCAGTACCTTACAGTGAGTGCTTCCTTCAATTCAATAGCCTGGGCGGTTTGATTTCCTCACTAAAGTCCCAGCCCTGCAATTGTTCTCTCCACTGCAATTCTACCATGGTTATTTGAGACAATCAACTTCTTCAAGTGGTTAATCAAATACAAATGCATGTCAGTTTCTTGACACCTCTTATCTTTCTCTTTAGTCACTTGTTTCCATGGTTGTAATATAGACGTCATTACTACCAAACACCATAACATATCTGAAACAGATGCTTTTATGACTTATATCTAGATGTTCCCCCAAACCCCTTGGGCTGATAGCTGGAGATTTTGGGAGTAAACAAATCATGAGTGTGATACTGGATTAGGTCACTGATTGGTTTAGCACAGTTCTGGGTGTGAGTGATGGATTTACCGAAGAAGGAAGACCCACCCTTGGTGTGGGTGATACCAACCAATAAGCTTTCAGCCTGGATGGAATAAAAAGGGAAAGAAGGAAGGTGCACTCCTTCCTTCCTGCCACATCATGAACTATTTTCCCCTCTGCCATGCCTTTCTCAGTGCCAACTGAATCCTCTACAAATTGTGAGCTACTATAAACCTTTCCTCCTTTAACTTGTGGGTGTCAGATATTTGAACCTAACAACAAGAAAGTAAGTAAGACAGATACCAAGGACCCTCTACACTTGATAACTCTACTTGCTTTATAGTTCAGTTTCTCTAATATCTTTACTTGAGCCATTCTTTTGTCCAATTAAGAAATTTAATGTTATTTGTCCTCCTAATGCTCCCTCTTATGTGTTCTTTTCCCCTTTTCATGTTTAGAACTCATTGCTAAAATAATTCCCCTGCATATTTTCTACATTTCTACATTATGTAAGTATACCAAAACTGTTATCCTGGTTAAATTCTAGTCCTTTTCAAAATTTATTAGTATATGTTTGTGATACATAATGACTATTTTCATTGTGAGTATTTGGTAAATGCACGTAACACATCTAAATATTTTTTTTTGAGACAGTCTCACTGTGAAGTTCAGACTGTCCTTGAACTCACTATGTAGCACAAGCTGGCTTCAAACTTGTAGTAATTCTCCTGCCTCAGTCTCCCAAGTGCTGGGATTGAAGGCTTGTGTCACCACAATCAGATTAATTATCTTTGAATGTCACCATTCCCTTCTCTTTTTCCTGCTCCCTTCATCCCCTAGTTCCCTCCCCAATTGCTGTAGATGTATATCTTCCTATTTCCTCTTACCCATATCCATATGATCGATACCTTTAATGAGAGATGAATACATTGCAAAAACAAGCCACTTGAAAAATGGAAAATATTGTGGGATTGGTTTATTTTTGACAGATTCATGCTTCCCCTAGAAACTGAGCTCTGCTCAATTTTTTTACATTTGCCTAGTCAATTTTTTCCCATTTGCCTAGTTGATTTTTTCCCTATGCTTCAAAACACCTCCTATATTTTCACGTTCTTCTCCTAGTTTTACCATTTATTTCTTACTTTTCATGCTCACATGATGAAAGCAATCAAAGGTCAATAAATTTATCTCAATATCTCCATCTAATTTGTAAGTCCCTTCAATTTTTAAATTTTATTTTATTTTAAAGTTTTTATTAGTACATTTTTGCAGTGCATAATGTTTACACTCCTTGTGGGGAGCTGGGACAGGTGCACAGCACATCTTTGTTTCTTTTTCCATATGAGAAACCCAAAATATAAGTATCAAAATAAAAGAGAGATAACAGGAAGTAGGAAGACAGATCTTCCTTAGATGGTAAGTCTCCTTGCTTTTGTGCTCATCTTCTGTCATGTGCTATAACAAATGATCTGCCTCAGAAGCTATTGTTGGAGCCCCTATCTCATTAATCAGACACTTTCTGAATGAGATTTTCCACTTTATCCCACATCATCAATTTCTCATTTTAAGACAATCAATTTCATTAGCACGCCAATGGACCACAACAACTCTCATCTTAGAAATTAAAGATAAATTTTCTTGATTTTACATCTCCATCCGGCTGTTTCTATGTCTCTCCTTTCCTCTAGAAGTTTATATGTGTAGCAGTTTTATACTTGTACTCAGGGAAACAGAACAAGTATTACGGAATAAGGTATGAATTATAGGAATTGCAGGGGCAGGATCTGGGATCCCAGGATTTAGAGGTGAGTTAGAGGATCAGTGAAAAATCACCAAACACTCCTCTGAAGTCCTGGTGTGGTTGAACAAGTCAAAGACTTCTGAGGGTAGGACAGGCTGGGTATGTCCAGCTGTCAGAGTGGGATCATGAGAGCTAAAGGACAAGCTGGTTTCCTCTGAACCTGGTGACCTGAGATTGCTGCTGATCGACTGTGCTGGCAGTCAGGAAGAACTGCACGTGGAATCAAAGGACAGTGAGGTTGAGCTGGGACAGGCTGACAAATAGTGTGTCTGCCTCTCATGACATGTCATCCTGGTAGCATGATAGTAATTGCTACTGCTTTAGTTGAACATACAAATTTCTTTTTTTTTTTTTTTTGGTCTGATCCTAATCCAGAACCATATGGAGGAATAGTTTTTCAAAGTATAATTTTAGTTTACAAATTGCTGTGTTACAGAAGCACCACAATATTTCATTGCATTAGCTTTGTTAATTTCCATTATGGTCTTAATTCATTTGTATCAATACTTTACCTACATCACATTATTAAGCCAATGGTTGTAAAGTTTATTTGTGAATCTCTTATAAAAGTCAGTGATGATGTCTTGAATATTGTGTTACTTAACTTTTTTTTTTGGCTATATTTTGGACAGCTCTTGATATAGTACTTAATTTACCCCTTGTATCAGAGGCACACAGTTCTCATTTATTCCTTTTTGTGTTTTTTCTTCCTACTTTCTGTATATTAGACTGCCCTGGAGCTTAATTCCCATTCTTTATTTTTTTCTACCTCGTGTCACTTTTTGTGTGATTTCACCAATTCCCACTGTTTAAATATTATGCAACACTGATACCACCCACATTTATGATACTAATGATAATCCCTCCCCCAGACTTCAGACTTGCATATGGTATCCTACCGGACAGTCCTTCTCTAAGGTCTGACAGGCATCTCAAAGATAACATATCTAATAAAAACTAAAAAAGTCTTTTTCACCTTCCTTAAATCTGACATTCCCCAAACTGTCCCCTGTTGTCAAAGGACATCATTATTTGTACAATAATGAAAAAAATCATCCAAATCATTTCTAGTTTCTTTGCTCTCATTCCAGCTCTACTTTAAACATGTTTCTCGTAATCTCAAAATTTCTCGCCACTTCTCTTTTACTATCCTAAACCAGTACCCCTGTCAATGATACCCCTGTAATAAGTTGCTAAAATATTTTCTTTTTACCTCTGCCCTTCTAAGGTTTTTCTTCACTAAGCAGTAGGAATGCGGTATACTAATATAGAGTAGTTCATGTCATTCTTATTCTCGAGTCCTCTGGTAGTTTTTCTCCATACTCATTGTTCTGGCTTACAAGTGCACATAATCTCAAATGATCTTACCTTTTCTGCCTACAGAGGGGCTGCTCCTTGCGTATGTTCTCTTTGGCATCCTTGGCTCCACCATGCTAAACTATTTGTTGCTCTTCAAACACATCAAAATCATGATTATATTTTGATTTTTGTCCCTCTTGTACTTCCATTTTCTTGTTCCACTCACTCTTCTTAAAACTTTTTCTTTGAATTTGGGGATATCCTTCATCTAGTTTTTCTCTATATTTTTCATTACTCTTCTAAAGCTTCTTTTCCATTTCCTTTCACTGTGAAGAACATGCTGACACTGGGTCCACCTGAGACAAATTAAGCATTTCCTTAGTATTGGAAGCAGTTCCTTGACAGCAGGGCTGGAAAGGGTGATGAAAGGTGTAAACATAAATGAGACCTTGAGTTATTTTGATCTTGTGATACCATTTTCTATCTATTTTGACTTGCTTTCATTAGCCAGTGTAGAAATAATGCAAAATCTGGTGAGCTTAAGAAATTACCAGGAGTCTTAGGTAATCTACTCATTTACTATTCTGGAACTGTATGTGATGGATATAGTCCTAGAAATATACCTAGGACTTTTAGAACATTCTTATTCTTGTAAATTAGAGTTCCATGCATCAGGTAGTTTTTCTTGTTTCCTTACTGCAAGCTTTCAAAGGTTATGCACTTTGGCATAATGTAAGTTTATATATTGCAATTATTAGGTAAAATGGTTTAATGTAAGACACTGAATGCATGATTATGGCTAAGCATATTAATATCAACTTAACCAACTGGATTATTGAGCCCAAATTCAGTAATCTTTGTTTTCACATGCTTTCATGCCTTAAAAGCAAGTAAATGATGTAAAGATCCATTCATTGTGACTAGGTTAATGGAAGAGATATATTTTTTATTTTAAACAGAAAAAAGAGACTACCGCAAAACAGAATTTCACAATAGGCTAATAGGAAAGTAACAATAATTGATACATTGCATATTGCTGTATTTGCAGTAGTTGTTTAGCGTATAGGATATAGACATGAAAAATTGTCCAGAAAATTATTAGCACAAAACTTTCCCCTCAATAAATCGAGAGAAACAAACTGTATGACTATTTTTTTGTTATGACTGCATATTATTTTCAAAAGAACAAGTCACAATAAAAATGCAATCTGCAAATGACCCTGTGAAAACTACTTTTCACTCAAAATTCTTTTTAACAATCTTAACTAATTTTTTATATACATAAATGAATTTTCTTTCAGTCTGTCACACAAGTGCAACAATATGATAGTTACATATGTGTGACTTATTTAGTTCACTAATAAGTGTATTTTCAAGGTACATCCATTTAAGAGTGAAAATGTCTAGTTTATCATTCTTTATAGCTGAGTAGAGAAGATATCTTTTAATTGTAAAACATTTATTGTAGGACCTTGTGAGTCTAGACTGAAACTTTAAAATTTTTTCTGATTCTTTGTACCAAGGAGCTTATGGCAACCAGCTAGCCAGTGTAAATAAACATGACGTAAAGCAAGGTGAGACAGTTCACACTTGTAATCCCACCACTCAGGAAGGCTGAGGCAGGACACTCACAATTTGAAGCCCATCCTGGGGAACTTGAGAACCTCAGAAGACTCTGTCTCAAAATTGCAAATGGAAAGGAGACCAAGAGATGATAGGTGGTGTGAAAGGAGTGAGGATAATGGAATGTAAAAAGAATTAAGATGGGTCATGTACATGTCCCAACTGCCCATAATGAATGTAATCATTATGTATCACAAACATTTACTACTATAAAAATTAAAAAGTAAAAAGTAAAAATCAATGGGGCTGGAGATGTAACTCAGCATGAAGATTCTGGGAACAATCTCCAGGATTGCAATCAACCAATTAAGCAATAAAATAAAGAACAGAAGAATAAAAAAAGGAGAACCATCTATATTTTCAGCACCAGCCTTGGTAATAGACACACTTGAGTATAAATGTGATTAATTTTGTTTTAAGGTAGCAGTGGTTAATATTGTTTTTCATAGCCAGGCGTGGTGGCGCACGCCTTTAATCCCAGCACTCTGGAGGCTGAGGTAGGCGGAGCATTGTGAGTTCGAGGCCGACTTGGGCTACAATGCGAGCACAAGACCGGCCTAAGCTACATAGTGCGACCCTGCCTCAAAAAAGTAGGGCCAGGAGTTTGGCTCAGTGACTTAAGCACCTGCCCTAGCAGGTACGAGGTTATGAGTTCAATCCCTGGTGCTGCAAAACAAACAAACGAACGAACAAAAAACTGTTTTTCATACAAGAAGATAATTACCATACTTTAAGGGTCAAGTTATCAGAGCCCAAAGAGATGGCTACAGGAATTGGTGGTTCATTCAGAGACTATCATATAAACTGTATACAATTAAATTCTAAACAAATTTAAATTCTTGTTTTTAAAAACACATCTCTGACAACATTTTCCAAGCCACTATGAAAGCATAAGTAGCAAATACTATCGCATGCTCTCTGCTGTTTCCAGAAATCACAGTGCGCTTTTCGGACCCCTAAACTCAACTTGTTCCTGCACTAGATTACTGCTTTGCAAATGAGCAATGCTTTCTTTTTTCTGCTCTGATTTCATGGTCTGCTACTAATACACATTCACAGTGGAAACCTGAAGGATTAGGGGTTTTTTTTGTTTTGTTTTCTAAGTTTGTATACCAAGGGATATCTAACCTATATTGCTTATTTTCATTAAATTACCACATTTTCTATGTGATTAGGTGGCCAAATAATGAAGACTTATGCACCTGAATTTTAATGCACTGTATGTCGATATGAGCAATGGGGAAAACATGATTTTACCTTAAGTAAAATCTCTTAGTAGAAAATGTTTCATTTATTCACTTTTTTCTTAGAGAAAATGAGAATTTCAGCACTAATTAGTGAAGTCTTCTGCTGTGGCATTCAGTGAATGGGAAAGAGTAACTATGAGTTTTTTCAAAGACCTTAGAATATAAATGGAGATTCTGGAACTGGGCCAGTGTTTCTGGAGTAATGATATTGGCTGACTCCTACTCCTATTGGAATAGCACCACTTGATATTTCTCTTTCTCATCACATGTCAGGTATACTTTACATCAGCTATATAGACCCATCAACCTATCAATATGGATAGTCATAGGGTATCTAATAGGAAAATTATGTACAACCATTTTAAATTTCAACACAGAAGAGTTTGCACAATCTTTCCCTTTTCTAGTATCATCACAATAGCCTCAAAGTCATAAATAATTAGGCAACAGTTGAAAAGAATGTATTTTGAATTGTACTTCAGAAATGTTCTATGAACTATGGTTATGAAACTAAAGATAAAAATCCTCCAAAACTCTAGTAAATGCTGTGCATATTTTTTCAGGAAGTTTTTTTTTTTAAAGTTACATCTGTGTTCAGTTAAGGTGTCTTATTTTCTATTTTACTGTTAAGTGATAACTTTAATCTAAGATCATATTTTATTATGTTAATCTGAATTTAATTGCATTAGAGGACAGTAAATATATCGAAGGAGGTTTATTTCTCTTAGGTTGCACTTGCAAAAGAAGTTCTGGCATGTCTGAAGAGTTCTGAAACAGTCTTGAGTTTTGTTTTGCAACCTTTGGAGGCAAACAGTGAAACAATACTGAAATTATTGTTTGCATTTTGTCTTGGTCAGCTTTTCTATTTCTGGGACAAAATACCTAACACCCACAATTTAAAGAAGAAGAAGTTTATTTAAGTCACAATTTCAGAGATTTCAATCCATGGTCAGCTGGCTCTGAAGCAAAATCATTGTGGTAGAAGGGCATGGTGGAGTAAACCTGCTTAATTCATGGTCAGTGGGAAGCAGAACACATAGGCTGAGCGCCAGACAGAAGGGGCCCACGGACCAGATATAGATCCCCAAAAGTCACACTCCCATGACATATTTCCACCATATAGGCCCCACCTTTTAATAGACCATGAAGCTATGAACTCATCCATAGATGAGCCCATTGGTGAAATTAATGCCTTTGCAATCCGATCACCTCTCCAGGAGTCTCTTAACCAAGTCAAGCTGTCAGTTAAAAGGTTCTTATTTTTATTCCCTGATTGAAATACAGTCTAATATAAAGAAATAGGCCTAGCTATCTTGGATTCAAATTCTGGTACCTGCTAACTATATGTGTTGGGCATCAGTTTTGTGTTCTGTGTAACAGGGATATCACCACTTATCTCACAGGATTATTCTGATTAGGAGAAATAGTATTTTTGAAGGATCCCTCAGAGGTCATGTAAAATGTTCAGTAAATATGAGGTTTATTTTTTATTTTCTTTCCTTCTTCACCATATGTGAATTTTAGGGATAAAAGATTTCTTTTTCCTTATTTGAAGACATTCTCCCATTTTAAAACCAAAAAGTATTTAAGGAAAATATTTCACTAGATTCTGTGATGGATAAAATGCATGCATTTGTGCTATTAACTTTCTAGTTAAGAGATTTATTCCCTAGCTCATTTAAATATTTTAAGAAACACACTGTTACGTTTAAACATGAAATATGTCTCCCCTATACTTCATGAAGCTCTTCCAGTTTCCTGTCTTCAAGTTAGGAAATGATGAGGTTGAAAAGCATTCTGGTCTTAAGATACCTACATATTTGAGTCAACCGCGAAAGTTCATTTAACTTCTCATAAATGCCTCAGACTCTTCAAATGCAAAACATTTGGGCAATGGGCTTAGTCAAGGGACAAGATGCTAGTCTCCTTTGTTGTGCCATTTGTCAGGCCCTGATTTGTGAAGCACAGAGTTTCAAAGCCTGACATTTCTTCTCAGATGTCGAATGCCATTTAGAGTATCCAATTCTCTGCTCTTTGTATTCCTTTTTTGCCTGTGATTCACTTCCCATTATGCCCAGCTTCATATCATCATAGTTATTTTGCCTGTGGTGTTTCTCCTGTGTTAAGACATTTTTTTTTCCAAAATTTAGAGTTGTGGGAAGGAAATATAAAGTCCAACTTATTTAGGGGAACTTCAATTTATATTTTTGACAAATATTTGCCCTAAATAATATCACTAGAGTAATATTATCTTAGTCTGTCTCTTGTTGGTAATAGGTTCAGTCTTGACCTTTCAGTATAAATAAATAGGACCTCATAGTTTGTAACCATGGAGAAAGCAAGCATTTACAAACATTTATACACAGTTATAAAGCTTCTCCAGAGGAAAATGGATGCAACTGAAGGGAAGATAAATTATCTTTAAAGATGTTTCTCAGATTGGATTGTTCTAATAAATAACTGTTCTACACATTTTGGTTTTTTTTGAGCCAAATTCTGCCTTTGGTCACTGGCCTGTTCTATTTGCTCACAGAGGGAGGTCCACATGGGAAAACATGCAGTTGCCTCAACTTTAAAGAATTTAGAAAAGTGAAAACATGCATTGCTCTGAAGGTTTGTTCATTTCAATCACTGAGTGTTTCTTCTCCTACTGTGTGGTCATTATTGGATTATTGGGATTATTATCATTATTGGGAGATGGGCACATGAAAAAATTAGATAATGACACGGGACAGAGATTCAACACCACCAAATAACCACATACAGTATTACTGTTGAACCGTGCTTCTCAATCAAAGTGATTTCACCCTTCAGTAGCATTTGGCAATATTTGGGACATTTTGGGTTGTATAACTATGGGAAAAGTGCTGCTGGCATCTAGTGGGGGCAGGCATTGTGGAATGTCTAGTAGTTTCCAATAATACACAGCAGAGTCCTCACAATGATGAATTTGAGCCTATAATGTTGAGGTCAAGAAACCGTGATGAAGAACTATCAAGGGATAGAGGGTCTGTTGGGTGGAAAAGGCCTTTGTCTGGCAGAAGTCCTCCAAATATGTTAATATACCTTGCTTTTAAAAATATAAGTCCTTTTCTTTTAAAAAGTTGTAAGATAATTATCTGTTACATTTTAGCTCTTGGGTAATCAAAGTGCTGTCTAAATCATGTATTGATTATATCTTTGTTCTTGAGTAATCAAGGCACAGTTTTGCTTTATTACCTGAGCACTACTCTGGTAATTCTTATGTGCTTCTGAGTGTCAGGAGTATTTGAAAAGAACTCCTGGGTTTTGACTTATAGCCTTTGCCTCCCTTGAGCTCATCTAGTATTCCATAAACTTTGATGAAATAACCAATATTCATCCATGACACTCACAATTCTGTCTTTTCTCATTATTCCAAAAATGTTATATAAATAATCTTCCAGGTAACACTTCCGAACATCACAAGATCAAATCTGGGAGCTCTGTCTCTTACTTTTGGTTTTATAAATAGAAAAAGGATGAATAGATTGAGGGAAAAAGGATGAGTTGTGGGCAGATAGAGGAGGGAAGGGAGGGAAATGGGAGGAAGAAGAGGGAAGAAGGAGGAAGGAAGTGAGATCATAGGCAAAGAGATGGTACATAGGACATTGATTTACAAGTTAGAATGCCCCAGATTCTTTGGAAGGGTTATGGTTTAGGACTTTAGATCATGGTAGTCCTCCGTCTCTTTTTCTTTCCTTTCAGAAAGTTCTTCCATAATCTTTGTGTAGGTTAGGGGTCATTTTTATATTCTACATGGTCTCTACATTCTTCCAAATAAGCATTTATGTTGTAATTAACAATTTAGGTATTCATTTCCCCTAGTAGGACAGAAGCACTGTGAATACAAGTGCTAGTTAAGAACCCTATTCCTAGCACCGTGCCTGGTGAGGGATCTGTACAAACATCTGTGAAATTAATGAACTAAGCAGTACACACTAAACTGCTCAACCAAACTAAAATTAAGTTAGAGTTTCCTGGATTTGCTGGAACTCTAACTCTCTCTGATACTGCTTCCTCAGTGGGAAATTTGGTATATGAAGTTCAATCTAAAAATACAGTAAGGTTTATATTTAAAATTTTTTATCATAGTAAAAGACGTATTTCTATTAATGACCTTCAATATACTCCCTTTTCCCTTTGAACAGATTTACCTCATCATTCATGTCACTCTCTGAAGCAGTTCTGGAATTCCTGCTTTGTGTCTTTGGTTGCATTTTTGTGGTTGCCTTTATGTCCTGAATATATTCAAACATTTACCTTTCATGGTCATGTTGAGTTTGGGGAAGAACCACAAGTCACATGGTGCCAGATCCTGTGAATAAGGTTGATGAAGACATAGTCTAATGTTTCTATGCTAGAAGGCACTCACTAGCAGCATTCACCATACATTTTTTAATCACATCTCATAGAGGCAATCATAAAGGAGGGTTTTCAGAATTGCTTCAGAAAGTTACAAGAAAAGTTCGACAAATACGTTAGAAGTGAGAAAAATTAATGGAAAGGTGGCTTTTACTGTAACAAATTATTTTTGTTTAAACATTTGCAGTGTATTTTGATCACCCTGGGTATTTTTTCGTTTCTTTCCTTTATCATTATAATAACTGTGGTCCTTCATTCTCTCTACCGCATGATTTCTCAATCTCTTTTCACCATTATTTTCTATGTATGTATTGATTATTTGTGTATTTTACCTCCCACTAAATTTTTCACTGCTAGATGTCAAACACTATGTCACAACTTTGTTTTTCCTACCCAAAATACTACATTTCCACTAATGAGTATATATTCTTTGCTCCTGTTACTTACAAAAAGCACAAGAAAATGTCAGGAGTTGCCATACACAAACCTCTCTTTACTTCCTCCACCCCATAAGCTGATTGGTGAGTTGGGCTGTTTTATTTAATTTTGATTCTTGCTTTTCATAGCTAGGGATGTTTGGCCACCCTTAGTTACATTTGGGTTTACTCATAAAGAGTCCATTCCTTCAAATGATTTACAATATAGAGTAAAAAATAACTCTCTGGTACAAATCTTTATATAACCTCTAAAGTATTAATAAATATGCCAAGAGCTAGGGCTTAATGTTTGTTTATGTGGAATGCTGTAAATTGTATTTTTCCCCATTATTTTAAATAGAAAGGTGGGGAAAAATGAAAAGAGGATTGACAATAAAATAAAAGGAATTTTGTGAGAACGGAAAGAAAGGTGTTTTAATAGAAAATGAAGAAACAATGAATTAAAGCTGATGATGTAAGTCAGATGTTGCAGCATGAAGAAGGTGCAGACTGACTGAGAACAGAATCAAGCGGCAGGCTGCGTGTGCCCTCTGCATACACCCTGAGTGTGCTTGAGAAATCATAGTTTCTGTTCATTGTTAGTGGTCTATAATAGAAAGACAAGTACTAGACCCAAAGTAAATACCACAGTAAAGAGCAGTTATCAAAGATTTTAATTCTCAATTCTACCCTGATGAAAAAGTGATTTTTCATCAGTTTTATAGTGTGGGTCTCTATTTTCTAAGCCAATGTCTGATTTTTCTCCGGTACAATGAGGAGTCACATGTCTGAAGTTTATAAATAGGTGCTTATGCCTGTATAACCATTTATAAGCCTAGTTAGCATTATGCAGACTTAGAGATGACTTCTCTTTCTCTCTTTCTCATATAAAATATATCATCAATTTGTATATTTGACAACTAGACAAAAATACATTTCTGACTTCAAATAAAAATTAAAGGCATTAAATTGCTTTCTTGAAGCTCAAGCTTTGCTCTTACATTATACGTAAGTAGACATACTCCTTCCTGTTGTAGAATTACTGAATTATAAAATAAATGCAACATACTTATGCAGTTTATAGTGAGCAGGTGACAAGGGATTTAAATCAGGAGGCAAGGCACTCTGCTGGAATTGACTGGAATCACTGCTGTTGAAATGCCAGAGCACAGTCTGTGCATATTTTCCTCTCCTCTCACTGCCTAATTGAGAGAGGCGTTAATGCAGTGAAGAGCGCTGAAAGTAAAATGCCAGCTTTGTGAAACAGGAAACAGATATATCCAATTAGTTTTTTTGTTGACTACCATCCATGATATAGCAGAACAAATGCGGTTGATTCTTTGTACTGCAGTTATGAAGAAGGGAGAAAATTCAGCATTTGATAGCTCCCAAATCCAAGAAAACTCATGGTAGTGGTTATTTAGATAATAAGGGCATTATTTGATAAGACTTGAATAAGTATACTTAGTATACTTTCTGGTATTCTACATTGACTGGTATATATTTGAAGAAGTGAAATATTGATCTTCACGTTTCCTGATTGCCATCAGGATTAGAAGTGAGTTTTCTTGTCATCTGAATGTTATTTGGACAAAACTCTGTAAAAGGATAAATTGTGATTATAGAATAGTGTTTAGTATTAACATAAAAGAGGACGAGACAGGCTAAAAGTATCATCATTAAATACGATGCACGTAACACACTGGCTCATGTTAATTAGTCTGTCGGTGAAAAGCAAGGAGCTCCAAGTGACTGTGGGAAAATGACTTGGTGATTTGCTATTGCTGGTCAGTCTCACAAAAGGAGAATTGTCTATTGTGAAAGAGTAGAAAATGGAAAATCAAAGAATCTATTAGAATGTGGATATGGTGGTAGGAAGAGATGGCCAGAAGGAAATCTAAAACCTATTGAGTTCATTTGCTGAAAATATAACTTGAATTTACATCCTTGGGGTTCCAAAGGAATTGAATGGTTAGAAGAATGAATTTGTGTCATGAAAATCATGCTTTCACACTTATTGGTGTTATTTAGGTGGGCAATCTCTAACTTTGTTGAAGAGGAACCCAAATTTTAGATCCTAGAATTTGTTTTCTATACTGCACACAAAAATAGCACAGCACCTCTAGAAACTGTGAACTTACTATGCAAATTCTTTGTTTGCTATTCCCAGGTGCTGCACTGAACACTCACTTGTAGAAGTCATAAAAACAGAATACAAATGTAAGTTATCCTAATGAGCCAAAACCATGTGGAAGTAGTGAAGTTAGTAATAGCCTAAAAAAGATTAAATGATAAAAGACAGGAATCAAGATATTAGCATATGCCACATACAACATTAAAATTACTTGTTTAGATTTTATTTGTAGTACAATTAATGTCTGATCAATGGTTAATGGAAAATATAAAGAAATAAAACATAAATTTTTGCAGTAAAGGTAAATAATTAACCATGAAATAAAATATTTTACTGTGCTAATTATTTTTATGGTGTGCTTCATGCTCTAAACTTCTTAAAATAAATAAATTGCTGAATTCTTCACTAGATCCAAGTATTTTATTCTCTTACTTCCCCTCCTCTTCTCTTCATTTTTCTGTTCTGTTTTTATTTTTTCTACTCATATTTACCGAGCAGCTAATTCTAAGCATTTGGTGCTAATTAGTTGCTAATTACATAGCGATGATTAAATCTGAAATCATTTTTATCCACCTGGACTTAATAGTGATTGAATATTCTTCAAAGACCTACATATGAATCCTTGACGTTATATTCCAGGATAGAAAAGAGACATTTGAATACAGAAAGAAAAAAATCCAAACAAAGAATCAGTCCATTTTTCCCTTTATCTTACTATCTCAAGTTACATGCATACTTTTTACATAATGAAGAAATCTTGAATATTGACTGCTAAGCGACCAGGTAGAGTTGTGGAGTCAAGAAACTGGACGTGATTGTCAGGAAATATTGGTTTCATTCCTCTGTGTTATGAAATGTATAATCTGCCAAACTAGCTGGGTGAGGCTGGTGAGACAGCATGAAGTACTTAGTGTCTATCATCGCTTTTCCTTTCAGATGAATCAAATGAAGCTTATTTTTAGCTAGAAATCTCTTGGTCTGACGGGACTTTCTACATAGGCTACATGTAGCCTGACTCATGGAACGCAATCATGAAGATGTTAGAAATACCTAATTATGACTGTAAAGACAAGCCACGTGCTTTTCAGTCACTTTGAATTCTTTCCTTTTATATAGTGTTTGTGGTGGAAGCACCATCTTTTTATATCAAATAACAATTTGAGACACTACTGTGATATGGTATAATCTTTCTTTTTTCTTAGGAGAATTTTGTAGGATCATACTATAAATTAGAAGACCAATTAAACTGAGTAAGAATTACTGAGTTTGGTATTGAAGTCAGTAGAATTCCTTTATTCAAGATAGAATGTCCCTATTCTATGGATTATTTTTTTTTTCAGCTAACTCAGAGGGACCATGGGGGGTTAGGTAGGGTGTTAAATAGTGATTCAGAAAATCTCATCCTGACTCTTCTTTACATTGAAGATGCAACATTGTCCAAATATTTAAGGTGCTCAAGTCTGTATTTCCTTTTTTATAACTTCCTCATAGATTGTCAAGTATGAGAGAAGAATGTGTATTAAAGTATTTTGTAGCAGTTATGAAATATTATAAAGGTGTAAGACATTATTTTGGAATAGGCAAAAATTATATCTCTCACTTTTTAAATATATTGGTATATTTATTAGTAAATAATAGATACGAGTTTCTGAATTTTTGATTCATAATGGAAATTCCGATATATCACCTTGGATACCTCCAAAATTGGTGTTAATAAATATCTTTCTTCATAGAAATACATTCTTACTAGCTATGGTATTAATGAATATATATTTCCTCACGAATATAGAACTTTACTTGATACAAGGAAGCAAAGGCTAAAAGTTTTACATATATAACATTAATATGTTTTGAGCCCATTTATTTAGAGTAGCATAAGGTTGTATTTTCTATATATTGTAAATAATATCAAACTTGATTTACAGAATATAAAAGCTAATAGGACCTAATATCTACCTTTGAGAACTCACAATTTAGTAGGAGTTAGCCCCATAAACCAATAAATTTAATTTTGTATAATAAACTTTATAAATAAGAACACCATAGACGATATGAGAATGTAATAATCAAATCTACTTAAAATAAATATTTGCATCATTATACTTTCTGTAATTAAAGATTGGTTCTATTAGTATTGAAATAAAATGACTTAAGAAAATAGAAAGGAACACGTACTATGACTAAGTGGCAGAATTCACATTTTACCCCAAGAATGGAGTTGTGTCTGGTTCATTCAGTGATCCAGTGATTTAGTAGACTATTGTTCAGATATTATTATGTTTTGATTATAATGGTCAACAGTTTTCAACTAGATATAGTGATTGAGAGAGAAAATAATGGAAGAAAAACCTTTGTGCTGTGTTAGTGATTATTCACTTTCCTTTGAAATATATTAACATTTTTCTTGAAATATCCCCAGTTTTTTCTTCCACTACGTCCTCTTACCTTTTTACTTTCTTTTTTCTCTCTCCTTTTTCTTTCTCTTCCTCCTCTCCTTCCCTCCCTCCTTTCCTTCCTTCCTTTCTTTCTTCATTCCTTTTTTCCTTCCTTCCTATATATCTATCTATTCTTCATATTTTTCCTTTATACTTGCAGCCGCCAGATTTCGATCAGATATACATCTGGCAAATTGAATTGGTTCTATTCCAATTGGCAACCATTTCTCATCTCACTTTCAGGTGAAAACAAAAGAAGATTTAATGTCTTCTCAGCTTAAAATCTTTTCATTTTTCTTATGTACCTAGTAGTATTTAATGGCTAAAGAATCAAGACTTTTTTTGCCTACAGGCGTAAAACAGACTCTTCATCTAAAATCAGGAACAGCAGCAGATGTAGCAGCAGCAACAATAGTAACAATGAGCACTGCAGCCTAATAACAAATGATTAAGAAAGACAAGGCCACCACCATGTTCAAGGGGAGTTGGCCTCTCCCCATTGAGAGTTGCTATGGCTGCTCTGTAATAACAGTTTTATGGATGGTGTTTTCAACTCAAGAAATATGCTATGTTTAAGATACAAAACCTATAAACTGCAGAGAGTAACCGGGGGAAATGTGAATGGGTTTGGAAAAAGTAAATGATAAATGCTATAGGCTTCCTTATATTCACAGGAACAAAACTAGTGTGAGAAGAAAGATACAATCAAATTCTTCTTACTTCCTGCTGTGAAGGTTTTTGTTGTAGTTTTGGTGGATGGGAGAGGATACATTAAATAATGGAGCAATCTGAGAATTGAAGGGAGTCTTGTAAGTACAGTATTACCCTATGAAGTTTGGGTAGGTTTGAGAGAAATGGGAATCTATTACAAGGGAATTTTAAGATTAGACAAAATGAATCATGTAGTCTGTGTCCATGGGTAGCTGGACAGTCACAGGGTTCCCTCTGACACATACATAGACATCTGGGGTCTTTCCTGCAAGTTTCACCCTTTCTGGGGTTATAGGAACATTAGGGAGACGAGGAAGTGTGGTTGTTTCCAAACAGAGCACAACTGGAAGTTTTTTATGTTAAGGCGTAACCAGAGAGAAGAGTTACTTATGAGTCACATTTTCAGTAGCAAAGTGTGAAGTACACGTCACAAATCAGGCTTATTTGAGGTGTGCTTCCAGTCATGATGCTATGGCTGGTTTAAAGGTGTTACCTTATAAAAAAATTGCATAGATTTTGAAATTTAAAAAGATTATTTAAGCAAGAGTAAGTTATTGTAGTCAACACACTTTTTTTCTTTGTGAGTTGTAATTAAATACAGAGATGCAAGATATTCTTAAATGAATCAATGGAATTATGGCAACACAAAATAACGTTCTTTATTGAGAGTCTTCATTCAAAGAGTTGAAAATACTTTCGCATCCTTTCCTTCTTTCATCCTTATACAATAAATAAAGTAAGACTAAGATAATTTATTAATATAAAGACTAATTGAAAAAATAAGAAACAAGGTAAAACTAGGTTGGCCTGGAATGTATGCACTCTTGCTCAAAATGGAAGGGAGGACCCATTCTTGGGATATCTTTGCCCTTTTCTTTGCTCCTCTGTGTCCTCCAAAATTGTTTTTTCTTGAAGTAAGAGTTCTTTGGTTAAGTTTTAGATTCTGAGGAAATACTTTTGTTCTGTTCCATTTAAAATTATTATGCCTTTTTCTCCTGATCTCTTTTATTCCATTTCTTATGAAATATAATGTTTGATTGGTATGATCTTTTCCCAGATAATACTTTGTTCAACAGAAGGAATGAGTCTTACAAAATTTACGAACTCCAATATTACATTCTTTGTATAGAGAGGTTGAAATACATATGACAAGAAATTTGCTGGGCTATCACAAATCATACTTCGTATTTATTTGGAAGATATAAATTTGGTTTTGTTTATTGAATTTTATCTAATTCTCATAGTGCATGTTGACCTGCTATATAAGTGGTGATCAAAATTTATCATGAATGTTTAAATTTAAAAATATTAGTACAGCCAAAGACATATTTCTATCAATCACCTTCTAGCACCTCCTCTCCATGCTTTGAACAATTATTTCATCATTTTTCCCCTTTCTAAAGCAGTTCTGGAATTCCTCTTTCATGAGTGTCTTTACAAGGTATGATAAAAAAAGTATAGCGAATGCCGCTTTTAATGGTCTTATGCTTTCCCATAGAAAAGCAGGCTTGCAAATACATTAAGTTGTATCCTCATCTACTATATTCACTGGATCTGGCACCATATGACTCCTAACTTTTCCCTAAAGTCATAATGACCATAAAAGGTAAACAGTTTGAATTGATTCAGACATCCACAATGCTACTAAAGGTATTCACAAAAGAGGGCTTACGGAACTGCTGTGGAAAGTTGCAAGAATAGTGGGATAAGTGTATTTGAAGCAAGGGGAATATTTTGAGTGAGATTAATGGCAGCATGTTTCTTACTCTAATAATTTTTTAAAATTTAAGTATTCATTGTTTCCCTCACACCTAGTATTTCCATAGTTGACCACTGAGATCTTTTGTATAATAAGAATGTAAAAATACTGCTTTCACTGTTGTAGAACCATCTTAATCCCCCAGGTAATATTTTACTGAAAAAGTAATTGGTTCCATTCAGGATTGAGTGATGTGCTTACAAAAAGTGAATTAATTAGTTTAGTAAGTTTCTAAATTCTTACTACCTTTCTTGTCATTTTAGTGTTTTAGGGCTGTTTCCAACAGCAATATTGAAGAGTATGTACTATGTAAGCCAATCAGTTTTGCCTTTTATTTGTTCCTTTGGTATAGAATGACATCAACGATACAGAAATCTGTCATTGTATAAGGGTTTCAAGTATCCAGGTTATTCTTATCAAGCTCATTTAAAAGAATGGATGATATCCAATATATCATACATATTAACAGTTGTTTGAACATGTCTTTCAGGTACACATAATCTGTGCTTTGTGCAGTAATGATTTATGTGGTTGGTTTAAGAAAGGGAGGTTGTTCAGGGCTTAAATGCTCCTGTGGGTTTATTATGCATAAAATCCTGAGATTTAAACATGTTATTGAAGTGGTTCCATGATCAAGCAAAGCAAGTTATTCTTGGCTGCCTATAAAGAAAGTAAAACATATTCTTGGTCTGATTGCTGTCTTTTATTCCTACCTGATGTCATCCTTAAATCGTACAATATCCTCAAACCAGAAGGTTATAACTACTTCCAAACAAACTTTATTGGGGGCTTTCCTTCCTGCAGACATTTCCTAACACAGAATATACCATAAACATTCTCAGAGCTCCCAGACAAGAGACAGTTCTAATGTTTGGGTCTCACTACAAAACCTCAGCCTTGGTCTACTACACATGATTGTCAGTCAGAACCTTTCCTTCTGTAAGCAAAACCTTGCAGGGCATAATGAAAGACTTCCATTAAAGCAGATTCAAACAGATGAATGCTGATAAACTGGAGAAATAAACAGAAGGAAAAAATGGCACATTTTCTGTGAGATAGTCAAAAGCAGTTTGGTTGCTTGGGAGGCAGAAAGCACATATCCCAAACTCTGTTTAGATATCTGAATGAATTCAGTTAAATTCATAGCATAAGTGTAAAAAATTAAAGATAAAAAGATTTTAAGGGAAAAAAGAAATTACTGATGCATGTCGCCCTTACCTCAGGTTTGATTTTCTTGAGGTCTCCAAGTTTCCACTCTTGTGAGTCAAACTGTATAGTTATTTCAGATAATTTACATTTGAGATTTATTTTTTGGTCTTCATAAAGAATTATAATTTACATGTAAAGAAGTTACAGTTGCACTTTAAACTATCTTTCTAATAAGGTTTCAATTTAGATTTAAATGGACATTTATCACATTTTAAATAAATACTGGATTATGAAGAATGTATTTATGGAAGTTTACCAACAAGGCACAGAAATATGTTTTTAATCTAAGTTTGGCAATTTAGTTAGTTTGAAGAACCTTCTGTAAGTGGTACAGTTCTTTAGAGTTAATAATAAGATTCTTTCCCTGAGATTAAATTGTATGTGACAGTTAAAAAGTATTTGTATTTACAATTGAGTTTTATACTATGTTAAAGCGGTATGTGTAGATGTTTTGGATTAGTGAACACATTCTTTCAACATTAATTATACATTTGGAAATCAATTCCACTTATTTATAACTACATTTGTATTTTTGGAATTCATATTTATCAGGTATTTATAAAACTCAGGCATTGATAGAATACCTTTGTTTTTTTATCAATTTTTTCAATATGCTATTTATTAAGAAATGATATGATTTAAGAATGTTTTCTTCAAATCAACACTTGTCATGTAAAGGACCAATTATATTTCTAATTGAGCTCATTTTCCCTCTCTATAGTTATTAATACACTTGATTAAGTCCACTTTGTATTTTGAGATTCAATTCTTATCATTCTCTCTGTCTGTCTGTTCCTTTCTTTTTGGTATGTGTGATTAAAACCTGTTTTTTAATATCTCATTTTCTATCATTTTATCCCTAAACTTCCCTAAGGACTTTGGCTTTCCACCAAAGTATATTCTCTGAAGTCAGAGATCCTTAAAGTGCTGAGTTAACTTACCTTCTGAGTTTCTAGGCACTTTATAAAGACTACACAGT
>RJWM01010947.1:43645-61737 GCA_004363535.1 Dasyprocta punctata
AGGAGGGGAGGGGAGGAGGAGGAGGAGGAAGAGGAGGAGGAGGAGGAGGAGAAAGAGAAGAATTGTGTGCTTAGGAAGAGAACACAAGGTGGTAGGGCCACAGCAGAAATGGCATTTGTGTTGTGAGAACTTACATTCAAAGTAAATTATAGAGCTATAGTATATAAGTAGTTGGAAATTCCCTGTGAAGTGTTTTTTAAATTCAGATTTCCCACACAGTATTTGTTTCTTTACAAATAGCAAATCACTAATTTCTTTTGGAGCACAGTGTTTTTGGTTTTAAGTTAAAATACATGAGGAGCACAGACAGTCATTTTTGACACTAAACTATTTATTTGAAGTCTGCTTTATTTTTAAGGGGTGTATGATGTATGCTGCACTTTCATTAAAAATGTTTAAGAATAACTCTGTAGGGTGAAGTGACATTTTTCAATGATCTAGACTTTTTAATATTCCTTCTCTGCTACATTTTGGAGTGTGTTGGTTCTTTGAGAATTATTGGCCTTTTGGATAAGTAATTATATAGGATAAATATCACTGAACTTATATCTATGGTATTTAGTCAAAAGATGTGCAAAGTAGTAGTGGCTCAAGGTGTTGTTGCCAAAAAAACCCCTGGAATAATTATACTATGAAAAGTCAGAAAGTATTTCTGGTATTTTATATAGCAGAACTCATGTCCAATACAAATACAATTTCAGTGATTTGATGCAATGAAAAGGTAATTCTTGCTGAAAAAATTTGTTCAAAGCAGGAATTCTTGAGTGTCAAGCAGTTTTCCTGAAAATATTTATTCAGTGACCCAGTTTGCCTTTATATTTTGGCTTTGCCATCCTTAATATCCTCCTTTAAAAATTATCATAAAGGGGGAAAGAACATGAAAATTTCAAATGTTAAATTATGTAGGCAAAGCTTAGAAACAGAGGTTATGAGTTCTATTGACATTCCATTGGCTAGAACTCAGCCACAAAAGCACATCCAACTTCAGAAGATTCTGGGAAATGGCATATATATATATATATATATATATATATATATATATATATATATATGATCTTTTTCTACAAGCATGATAACAGGAAAGGTACCGTTTAAGACAATGCCAGTGTCATGAAGACAAAGTAACTTTCAAAACCACAAGGTTCTTGCTTTGAGACTAGCTCTTTGTATTTGAAATAGTATCTATTCTCAGTTAACAACTAAAGAATGGTGTGCATGCTAAAATCTATTCGTAATAGCCATTCATTTTCTTCATTCAGTATGCATTTATTAAATTGTTTCTATCATTCCTCAATTATATTAGAAGAGAGTGACACAGACATATTAAGACTTGCAGGAAGTTAGACTTTGGAGTGGCACTTTACAAATTAGAAAGATGGCTCTGGTAATTATGCGGTTGCTTTCTGTTGTCACAATAAAGACTGTTGTAAGAGTTTTATTACTGTTAATAATTACTGTTACTTTTATTTTATTACTGTTAATAATTCTTCTGACTATGGCATATTATCTTTTAAAAGTTCTCTGAGGAATTTAAACTTTTCCTGTTATTTATTTAATAATTAATTTTTTAATAGAAAATTATTTTTATTTTTCAATTAAGTTTATTTTTAACTGATGTATAAACAGGAAAAATAATTTTAAAGACAAACTGGTTGCTATTTATTGCATTTGATCTTTGATAAAATATCACTATCTTGAGACCAACCTATAGAAATTCAGTTCCTAATAAAAATCTGAAAGTAAGCAGTTATGTGAAAGGTTCTTTAATTGACTGAAAACTCATTTGGACAGTGATAATTTTCTCTGATGGAAAAATTAATTCTAATCATTTCCGATTTCCACTTTTTTGGGGGATAGTTAATACACTTTATGAGTTCAGTAGTAATTTTTTCAAAGGTCATGTAGTATGTCAGGTAAAAGAATGATCATATTATGCAAAGACTACTAATTCCAGGAGGGAGCAGGCATGATGAGAAACCATTTCCAGCATGACATATAATCTGGAAAACTCTTTAGACTCTTAATGAAGACATTGTATTGGTTGTGGCACATGAAAAATTATTGTAATTCATCTATTACTAAAATGTTTCACTATAAATTTCGTATTTTCTATACGCAAAATTTCTTATTTCACCAATTAAGTGCTGCATATTATTTAATTAACTCTAAATTAAAATTTTAAAACTGCATGACTTGTCAACAAACACATTTTCAGATGACACATTTTGTGTCTGGTTGAGGGACAAATGTGGATTAAATGTCAACTGAACTATAAAACTACATTTTATACTAGTAAAACTAGACCCAAAATAGATCTATAAAATACTCAACTATTTTTCTAAAATTAATTTTTATGATATGTTTCTAAATGAAGTCTCCACATATGCTTTAAGAGTGAGTAAATTTTTTTAAATAAAGGAAAAAAATAAATTTTCTGTTTATAATGTTTTATATTCTAAAGATTTTGTATCATATATAAATATATTAATATTAAATACATACATAATTTGTAAAAAATGAAGACATTTGGCTTTATGTTGGTTGTTTTATAAAAAAGAAATCTGAGGTTTAGGACTGTTTAGCACTATAGAAGGTCAAGTATAAACTTGGCATTTGTGTGTGAATCAGAATGTGTGTGCATGTATGGTGTTATTGAAAGATTCCATAACTAGATGTTTCCTTCCATGTTTATTTTGAACAATTTGTTTTTTAAAGTGTGGAAGAAATTTGTATGACTTTTTAATATCCTTGTACTAGCTTCCATTATTTTACAGAATTAGAGATGGTGTCCATTTTGGAATTTCAATGATTCCTTTACTGAATTTGCTTTTGATCAATAGTAATAATGTAATTTTATTTAAAAATGAAATAATAGAAAAAGACAAAAATTTTGAGCTTTTAAATTGGACTTATAAATGTTATCCTGGCTCAAAGACTTAACCACATTTTAATGAGAATTAATACTTCACTCTTATTCACTTTTTTTTTTCCTTTTTGAGACAGTATCTCTCTATGCAGTTCAGGCTGATCTTGAGCTCACCTTGTAGCCCAGGCTGGTCTTGAACTAGCAATGGTCCTCCTGCCTCAGCCTCCCAAGTGCTAGGATTACAAGCATGTGCACCAGCATGCCCAGCCTATTGACTGTTCTTAATTGTATTTTCCCTTCTCAGCTTCTCACCCTTATCCCTAGGACCTGGAAAACATATTTTCTTTTATTTTTATAATTTTAAAGTACCCAAATGCAGTATGTTTTGTTTCATTATAGTAACAGTATAGTTAACGGTAATAACATTCATCGTATGATCCTTTACAGAATTTAAAGGTGTATTTAATAAAGAAATTTAAAAACAATAACACCTGTGAACTGAAGCACTGCCTGAATCAGAACCTGATATGGCTGGAAAAATATGATTATTTGGAGAAGTGTAGAAGCTAAAGAACTGCAGTCAACTCGTGAGTGATTAACAGTGCTATCAAGTAATGAGCAAGATTTCAGAATGATGTTTGCTACAATGGCACTTTTCCTATCAAGAGCAATTTGTGCATTTTTAGTGTAGCTTTTCACACACTACATAGTCTTGATTATTTTCTGATATTAAGCATGTCCTAAAGTCCTGAGAACTCTATGATAATTTTTAAAGTACATATTCTAAAATATGTTGAATGCTTCCAGTTTTCCAAACCTAAAATCACATTTTGCAACCAGATGATCCTTATAATTTTGTTTCTAAAAGATCATAATCCATTAATGAATAATACATATTTTAATATCAGATGTTTTCTTAGTTAGCATCTGTTTCTTAAGGTCCATAATTCAGTAAAATGTCATGTTTCAAAGTACAAAGTGTTTTTAAATAATTAGGAGCGGGTAAGGCAATTTGGAAGCACGACAAATTCTAGTACTGTGAACGTTAGGAATGTGTTGGTAAAAAGAGGAGAAAGAGGATCTGAAATAAGGTCTGCTCTGATATTATAGGTAAAAGCAAGTAATTTCGACAGAAGGGGCCAAATGTGATATATTGTTATGCATAAATCAATATACAGCTGTGCAGCAGGCACTTCATGTTGGATTCATCAGACTGTTGCCTAAAAGAAAAGTTGTGGAAATTGGGGGAGGAGTCATAGAGTAATGAAGAACAGGTAAAAATCTCACTGTAATGAATTCCATGAGACAGCTGAATTGCTTCATAGTGACTGGATACATTGCTGTAAATATTTCCATTCTGCAGGAGATGAGAAAAATCTTAAGCATGGATTACCTAAAGCAAATTAAGGGGGAAAACAAGCAGTGCTTTGAACACAAAATGTAAAATGGCGTGGTCAGTACTATGTTTATGTCATGTCCTCCTGGATCAGTAGTTTGTTTTGTTTGTTCTGTTTGGAAAGTGTATAGATTTTTAGAAGTTAGAGCATTGGTATACTAGAGAATGGGAAATATAGGAGATACTAACCTACTATCTTTGATATAGTTAAGTTCATGAAATATGTTTAATGAGTATAACTTGATAGATTATTCCTGACTGTGGCTGGGGTACGGTGACAATGTGGACATCCTTATAAGGAGCCTGATTGTACTTTGGTATGGCCTTCCTAGGTCTTTCTTGTGGCAAGAGTGGCCTAGGGGTGAAATAGTTTCTTTTCCCAGTCTCTTTTGATACTTTGCACAGTCTTGGGGATCAAAGATATCTGGGATATTGAACTTGTCCAGGAAACTTCCAAATGATGTAAGTGGATTTCAATATAGACTGGGAAAACTCAAATTGCTTCTTTCATAAAAGATGTAGGGCCGGGAGTTTGGCTCAGCGGCTTACGCGCCTGTCAGGCAGGCATGAGGTTGTGAGCTCGATCCCCGGTGCCACAAAAAAAAAAAAAAAAAAAAAAAAAAAAGATGTAAATTCTTGCTGTATGAATTGATTTTGCAAAAATGGTGGAACATTTAAAACATCATAGTAACAAGAGAAATCAAAGTGTTCTTGCATGGCCAATTTCTAGAACCATATACATTAATGTTATATAGATCTCATCTTAACATTTGTGGCTCCTCCACTATGTTCTCTCTACATTAAAACCTAATTGACCTTTTATGTCTTAACTCCATGTCCCCTAAATTACCCATCACAAATATTTACCAGTTGATATAATGAAAACACAGAATGTTGGATCATTATGGCTTTCAGAGGAAGCAAATGATGATCAGCCCAATTAACGTTTGAGCACACTGCAGTTCTCAGGCACCTCAACTTCTGTTTGCTATGCAATTTTCCTACTCCTAGTTCCCAAAATACAAGATTCTAATCTTACCTATCATTGGATTACAGAGTCCTTCTTTCAGTTAATATCGAACACTTATTACATACAAGAGATCAGGTTTGATGAGACAGCCAACTGTATTTCTCAAGTGGTTTAATCATGGGAAATACCTGAGAATCTTTGTAGAAAAAAATTAATTCCCTAGTCCCAAAGTCTAACTGTAAAAGTTCCAGGACTTCATATCTGAATAAATATCCCATGGTAAGTAAAATGACAATACAGGTTTGGTACTGTTGCTCAGATATACAGATAGGGGTCTGATTATTTGGATCTATGCCTTGACCTTCCCTCACAATCATTTTGTCCTCTAGTATTCTCTGCCTCATGAAATGATCAATGCCAACTACTGAGGTTCTGGACCTATAAATTCTGGAGCTGTCTTTAATCTCTCTCTCTTCTCTCTCCTGTCTCTCTGTTGTGTTCCGTTAGTGTATTCTGTTTCCACTACTTCTAGCATTTCCTCCCACTTTTCTCTTCTTCACAAATACAGCCAGAATCATGAATTTCCAAAGTGCACATGTGTATGTCTGTGTCTTATACAATACTATTTGATAGCTTTTATTTGTATTACCAAACTATATTCTCGATATAGTTATAATACACATTTCTCTTAAAACCCTGTCTCAGTTGACTCAATAAGAATAATTGCAATAAGAAAATATAATATTCTGGGTAGATTAGTCAATAGGTATTTCTTTCTCATAGTTCTGGAGACTGGAGTTCTAAGGTCAGGATGACAAAATGGTCAGGTTCTGATGAAGGTCTGCTTCTTGGCTTGCAGGCAGCTGTCTTCTCACTTTATTTTCTCATGGCATAGAAAGGAAACTCCGATGTTTTTTCCTTTTCTTATAGAGACATTAATTCCATCATATGGCTCTACCTACATGACCTCATCTCTGACTAATTACCTCCAATGGCCCTTAGTGCCCTTGAGGCTTAGAACTTCAATGTGTGAATGAGGGGCCCCCAAGCATTGGGTCCACAACAAGATCCACTGCCAAAAACATTTTGGAGAAATCCAGATGAGGATTTAAAAGCCTGTTTTAAAAGCAAGATTTTGGATTTTATATGTATTGTATGACTCCACAAACGTGCAAGAGTATCACAGGCATTGTTCCCCAGAAAGATTCAACTACAGAACTTTTTTCTACAGAGCATCTTGAAGAACTCATGTCCAGGAAACACTGTGATGAGCTGTGTTTTGGCAGTGAATGTCTCTGTTGTTTAAAAAATTCCTTTTCTTTTTTGAACTTCTTTATATTTTGAAGTTAAAACATCATTGTTTCCTATCTCATCTCCTGCTTGTTTCCATCATTGATGTATATAGTAAGGTTTTCTAGAAACATTTCTGCTACTCCCTTGTTCTACAAAGTTTATTTGCACAAGTGAGAGATGGTTTTACCAAACCTGGTAGAGGCAGTTTCAGGTTTCTAGAGGTGACTGAGGAGATCACTCTTAAGAAGAGTGTAAACAAAACAGCCTGTACTTGACAAAGCACTGCATCAGTCCCTGTCCTCAGCCCATTACTAGTTTGGCATAAGTACAAGCACAATTGCTCAAATGGTTTGTCTCATCTATTATTATTTCTCAGGGGGCTAGAAGGCAAGAAACTTCACATGTTTTCTCCTGCCTTATCTATTACTCTTGGGGCACTGTTATTTCCAGAGTGTAAAAACCTAGAAATGTTGCAAATATTTTGAAAAATGTCTTCATTTCTACACATATAAGTGGGCTCTGTGCCTCATAGTAACCGAGACAGCTGAGAATCAGTAGATAGTAGATTCTAACTTTATAAGAGCCAAAGTTTCAGTGAAGGGAGGGGAGGGAAGAAGGATTTGGGGAGAGAGAGAGAGAGGGATAGGAAAAGGGAGAGGGAGAGGGAGAGGGAGAGAGAATTTTTTTAAATATTTTTGTGTACAAAAGGATAATAAGACTACACCAAACTTTAATTTGATTGCCAACTTGTTGATTTCATGTTACGTACATATTACTCATAGCTGTTAATTCTTAATGAGTCAAGGCAACGTGCAAATATCTAGCATCATGGTCCTTATCTTACTTCTCTCTCAGCTATAAAATATGCACAAACTTCAAAGGACATCTGATGGGAGAAAAAAGACTTGCTAAATTTTAAAATATCCACATTTTTAGCATGTACATCTTGAAAACATTATGTGATAAAAAATGAAAATACAAATTTTTCAAGTCATTATTTTAAATTACAATCAATATCATATTTTATGCATTATTATTATTTTAAAATATACATTTCTATTGTATGGTAGGTAAACACAAAGAGCTAAATTTTTATTTTTAATTTAAATAATTTTTTTTTACCTTTGAGTCAATATAGAATTTCTAAAAGAAAGGTACACTTACAGTCGATTCAGTGCCATACAACTGTAGACCCAGCTACTAGAAGGTTGGAGAATCACTTGAGTCCAGGAGTTTATGGCTAACCTGAGCAATGCAGCAAGACACTCACTCAAAAAAATTATGAAAAATAATTGAAATTTTTGGTGCAGACTTATTTAAACACACACACACAACTATGACCTCTTGTTAAGCAAATGTTAGACAATTTCCACTGACACAAATTTAGAAAAAAACAAAAGTATATTAAGAAAACTCCATATTGTACTAATAATGCAGGCATTCTAAATTAGACCTGAAAACACTTATGTGGAGATATGGAAAACATTATATTACACAGAAACATTGATTAAACATGAAATACATATGAAAAATTGCATGAAGTCGCAGATATTAATTCACTGTTTGCAAAGCAAAGTTTTGCATAGTTTACCCTGACTACAGTCTGCATACACATCATTGTTTGTGTTAGCTACACACACACACGTATATATTTGGTTTATTTCCACTAACGTTTCTTGTTTTATAAAATTAATGTCACTATAGTAATAATATAGATGATTTAGTGTTACTTTATGTATTACTTTTAAATTTTTTTTTGAAGTAGCAACTTTTACTGTAGGGTAGTTGCTATACAATAGATCCTGTGAAGAATTCTAAATATACCCATATGTTTAAAATGAGTATACGTGCCCAAATAAAACCACAGCCCCAATGCCCTTGTATTAAATTCAGAATAACTAAGTCTTATTACCTAGAATGTTGAAGATTTAATTTGATCCAACTAGTATTTGTTAGCACTTCCTTCTTGTGTCTCAGCATTATTGTGCCTTGTGTTCTCTAATACCTGTTGCATACTTGGCCCTGTATTGATATACCATACTGGAGAGTGAGTAAGCAGATGGAAGCACTTTGGTAGCTGAAACAAGTCTTCATGAAAGCGTGCAAGCATTGCTTGTTCTCAAAGTTCTTTGAATTAGCAGGAAACTCAAACAAGTGAAGACAAAGGGAGACTTTTCAGGGAGTAAGAATTGATTGTGGAGAACTCAGGAGGTGAGAAAGCTCAACAAGGGCCAGGGAACTGTGCATGGTTCCATGTCTGGAGTTTGAAGAGGTTTAGAAATGTGACCTAAACCTAGAAGGGTGAGTTGACATCTCCCTTTAGAGATATTTTATTTTTTTATCATTTAAGTATCAAACTGTCAGTTTAATATTTTGTTTATTTTCTATTTTAAAGAGAATAAAATAAACGTTCAAAATGATACAGAATTTCAAAGCAAGATGATGACAGTTAACAATGGTTAATATATTGCATGTTTTTCTCTTCAAAATTGTTGCTCAGTTTGCCAGATATAGGCATGCAAGATTGATCGAACAATATAAGCACTGTTCCTTTCAATGAACTAATAGAATGAGTAGTACAATTATCTTAGCTAATATATATGTATATATACATATATATATATTCTTCCTTCTTTTCCCTTTCACCCCTCCCAGTTGTTCTTTCTTTTTGAGCAGTTTCTTCCCCTTTCACAATATCTATTGTACCTTTTGGATCTTATTTACTAGCAATATTTTAATACTAGACTGAATTTTGTACTTAAATGTTTAGGGAATGGCTATGTCAGGGAAATATTTTGATCGAAGAGATGAAGGACATTCAGAAGCTTGACTGGATGACAGTGTTTCCAAAGTGACTTGTAGATCTGAAAAAGGAAGACTTCCGTGAGTGGTATAGCCAAGGTGCAGACCAAGCCATGTGACCACCATCTATACTGTTTCTCAAATTATTACTACTTTCTGGATTCTCAGTATAGTTTTTTTTTATGTTTATTGGTAACTCTAGAATATTTTTCAGTTAGTTTTGCTAATGCTGTCTTAGACTATAACATAATACCCTTCTTTAGTCTCTTATGTAGGATATTTATGTAACTATTATAAGTTTCTTAAAATACTACATTAACATCGGCTGAGATAAATTATGTGTGTGTTTATATCTTTGACTATTGTGCTGTTCATTCACAGTTTCAAAAATTTTTACACAAAAATTGGAGTGGATACTCACAGCTTGAAAGAGGAGAGGTTTATTTTGGCTCACGGTTTTTGTCCATTCAAGTAACTGTAGGGCTGAAGCGGAATGGCAGAGTTACAGTGATGAAAAAGATGCGCAATCCATGGTAGCCAGGAGTGGAGAGAGAATGCAGGAGTTAGGGAGATCGATATACCCTTTCAGGTCACCACCAGTAACAGGACCTCCAACAGCACACTGAACTACGAATTTGTTAGTGGATTAATGTGCTTATGGATATAGCACCCCCATGATGCAACTGCCTTCCAAAAGCATTCCCTCTACATACAGGAAACTTTTGGAGGCCCTTCTAGATATGCACCATGACAAATTGGAATCCTATAATTTATATGTTATTATCTTGCCTATTTCTCAGAAGAATACATTGAGGTTTAGAAACATTGTGTTTTATATGGTAGACAACTAACAAGTGATAGAGTCAATACCATAAGCATTATAGTTTTAAACAACATTACTTCTTCATGAATTAATAAAATTAAATACTCCCAGAAATAATTGTATGTAGCCTATATTACTATTCTGATATGTGATTAGGTTTGGAAACAGATTCATGCATCTGGATACAACATGGCTATGTTAAGGTTGAAAAGTAGGGTTTTCAGTTCCAAATTTCATGAGCTTCATGTTGTACAAATCTTTTCATTTTAGAATTGAAAAATAAAATAAAATTAAAAAATTTGGGGATCTAGACCCCTCATTAATCTGCAA
The DNA here is from genome assembly GCA_004363535.1 of Dasyprocta punctata. NCBI lineage: Eukaryota > Metazoa > Chordata > Mammalia > Rodentia > Dasyproctidae > Dasyprocta > Dasyprocta punctata. Next base: position 54,126 of record RJWM01010947.1, read on the forward strand.
CTTCTCCAATATATTATTAGCTTTTTTGTTTTAACCATTCATATGCATAATTTTATTGCTATTAATTTCAGACTCAACTTCAATGGATTTATTTTTGCCAATTTCATCTACCCATCTATATCTTTAGTTATTTTTGTTTCTATAATTGTCTTGAATCAGGACCTTAAAGGTCTACACTCTTTCTCAAAGTTTTATTTTACATTGTCTCTAGTCATCTCTTAGATGGTATGTGTGATACTAAGCATCTTCATGGTAGATTTTCCTGCCACTTTCTTGTATTTTATGCAGCTGCTTCATGAGTCATTTCAATGTCCACTTTATGTTTCCCAGATGAATTTCTTTTAGTTATCCAATATATTACATGTGTATGAAAACCACTTGTAATGTTCTTGTTCAAAAATGCCTTATATCAGTGGGTGGCTTGTAGCAAAAAGGAGAAGGATGACAAAGAAATTAATGGATTCTCTACAGAAAGGCAATTTTAAAAAGTGTAAAATAAAAATGTTTTATAACCCATGTCACCCTGACAACATACATGATAGAATTTTAACATACACTTATCATAACTGTTGAAGCAACTCTTAATTTATTAAGGTGATGGTTTTTATTAACATTTTCTTCAGTTTATACAAAGGAGGTAAATGACTGGTTTAAAATTGTTTGACAATACAAATTAATTAATAGCTCTCAGAGGCTTAACATCCTTATGAACAATATTTTAGAAGCCATAGTCAAGTTTTTGTAGTATCACCTGGAAAAGAAAAAAGGGTTCTGAAGTTGAAATCTACCAGTATAAATCACCAGTGGTTACTAAAGTAAAACTTATAAATTCTGTTCTGATTCTCATTTGAACAAATACAGCTTATAATTGTATGATTTCTCTCTGAGGTGGTCTTGGTCATTATGTTATCAGTCAGAAGTAAGCTATGCTGTTCCAGAAATGTAGATGCAATACGTTTAAATGTTAGGAAAAGGAGTTTGTGATATTCCATTTGGGATACATTTTTACTTTTGTATAAAATAAGTAAATTTTGTTTTCAAGTCACTGAAGTATCTGGTCATAAAATTATCTTAGAAGACTATAGACATAAGGAACTAATCATACTTTGTCAGATTTAAGTGATTAATGGAATATTAAATAGTATTCTCTTTAGAAAATGCAAATCATATCCACAAACCAGTTTGTGCCCATAGATGTTTGGTCCACAGTGTTTCTAACAATCAAATTGTTTCCAGCTTCAAATGCATGAAGATTTTACCTAAAGTGCCAGATTTCTTAATTTTTTGGAGAAAATGGAAGATGTGATAGCACTTGCAAGATTTTCCACATGACCATAATTAACAAGATTCATAGCGATTACCCTCTATACACATTTGCCAAAACATAAATCCCAAAAGGTTCTTAAAAAAACCAATCTATTTTGTTTCTTGATTCAACATGAGTACTTAGAATGATATCTATCCATTGATACTCCATGAATATTTATTGCATTAACTGAACTGTAGACTGTGTTAGCAAACATTTATTGGCCCATGAAGTGGTTGAATCTATGCAGGATACTCTGGTTGTATTGAGCTTATCTTGGAGTCCTGATGAAGCCCTAAACTTTTCTGCCAAGGAAGGGTGTGAAGGCAAAACTCCAATGCCCATTTATTTTAGCTCTAATACAGGCATCCCAGGTCTGCTCTCACCCTCTGTTTTTCTAAAGACTGTCATCTAAGTCATAGTAAGGATTTATATTTAATTTTTAAGATTTCAAAGGAAATGTTGGTCATTCTACTCTGTACATTTAAATACCATTTCAGGATTATAGCTAAAATATATACCAACACCATGCGTATATTGTATTTAAACCGAGAATTTTATTTTTACAAGTAAAATAATTTCTTCATGCACAATCATTCTTTGTTTTAGATTAGGTTCCTCACAGTAATCTAGGAATGTATGTTTCATTTGTATATTTTAAGAAAGTGGCTTAATGAGGTGAGGTGTCTTGCTGGAATTTTGATCTAAGGTTTCTCATTAGTCTAGTGCTCTTTTCATTATACCAGTAATTCACCATTGTGGAAACTGCAAAAATCATCCAAAACACACAACTTGAAATGATTTTGGAGGAATATGTATGCTGTAAGTTTATTTTCTTTTGATGAAAAAAATCTTTATCAGCACAGTTTAGGTCATACACTTCTTGCTATAAAAATTCTATGGACAGGTGTTCAACTAGTGAATTGCATACGTAAGATAGTTGTTTTATAAAAGTAGAAAAGGATCATAACATGTGATTCTATGAATGTTCTAAATAATGGTGAAATCTAAGTAGATGATTTAATATTCTTGATCAAAGAGTGCCATAAGGTTAACAAATGTGGTAAGAACCACAATAAAGATTCCAAAATGATAGAAAAACAATAAATCGTGATAAAGAAAAAACAGATCAGAAAGAATACAGACAATTATTAAGGGCACCACAGTTGAAAAGCCAAGATTTCTTTAAAAATGGGACACTTTACAGGGACAAGAAAACAATGGAACTTCAGTTCTGCATAATACACACTTCACCACTGAGATCCAATGAGGTAATCTAATAACACTGTACTTATCTGTTCTCAATTTATCATCTCCTCAAAGCTTTTATACTTTTGATTGAAAAATGTACCTAAGAAATCTTGTGTTGATATTTTTTGCTTATGCCTAGTAAATTCTTACTTTACATTTGTCAAAGTAATTAGACTATGTATTACAAACATCCCTAAAACCAAGTATTACGTTTAAAAGGTAAAGAATGTGATATTAAATGCATTTCAAATGTTAATTTTTGTGTTTTATGTCAAAGAAATTAATAATCTTGTTATTTTTGGACATAATACTTACTAAGTTCGGTGACACACCTCTTGAGAAACTAACATGTAATTGATTAAAAAGTATAAAATTTTGAGGAAGTCTTCCCTCTGACTTTCTGGTGATATTTATGAAAGGCTAGGTGAGAAAGAAAACCAGCTTCTTTTGATATAAAACCAGCACTTTTATTCCAGGTACAATTAGTTATGAAGCCAATATTTAAATTTTATCACATCACTAAACTACACCCTTTTACCTTGATTGCAGCTTGCTTATCACTGCTTTTTGAACTGATTACTCTTGTGACATTTCAGTCTTTGTTTTCTTTCAACTCTCTGTTATATGTGATTAGTCCCCTTTTGAGCCCTTGAATTACTTTAATACTAACTTTTATGACTATTGAAATCATCAAACATTTTACAAAATAAATAAAGGTTTAAAATGCACCGATCTGTTTAATAAGCCCATGGAACTGTGACGTATCTAATGTAAATCACTCCCAATGTGGATCTTTTAATAATGCAGTAGTTCCATCTTATCTGTGGTTATGCTGTTTACTATTTCAGTTACCTACAGTTAACCACAACTTTAAAACAGAAAATAGAAAACACCAGAAATGAATGTTACATATGTGTTTTTAAAATTTTTATTAGAACTTACTTGCAATACATCATGGGAAGTTGGTACATGTACATAACACATCTTAATCTTTTTAAGTCTTCTTTCCTTCTCCCTGCTCCTTCTTTTCAACTCTGTTTCTCTTCCTATTTGCAAAAATTCTCCCTATTTCCTAAGATCTAACTTTATTTTATCTTTATTTATACCTTGCACTTCTCACATAATAGAAACCATGTGATATTTATGCTTATGTGTCTGAATCATTTCAGTTAGCATGATGGTCTCAAGGTGCATATTAATATGTTTTAAGTTGAATTCCCTTCTGAGCAGCATGATGAAATCTTACATAATCCTGCCCATCCTGCCCTGCCCTATCCAGTATGTACACAGTGCTTGATTTCACTGAAGTTTTTTTCTCAAAGCACAAGATTAGTGATGCTGACAATGCAAATATGCTGAAGCAAAGCTTCAAAGTACTTTCTGCAAGTTAAAAGGTAAAAGTTCTTCACTTAAAGAAAGAAAAAATTACAAGCTGAGATTGCTAGTCTACAATTTAAACAAATCTATCCATGAAATTAAGAAAATTGAAAAAGGAATTCATACCTGTTTAGCTGTTACACTTCCAACTACAGAAATTATGGCTATGGTGTAGGACAAGTGCTTAGTTAACATAGAAAAAGGGATTAAATTTGTAGATGTACATATAAGAAAAAGCATAGTGTTTATAAAATGTATTTTAATCTATGGTTTCAGGTACCACTGGGAGTTTTGGAATATGTTTCTGTCAAATAAGAAGTAAATACTCTCTTCTCTGTATGACAAATTATTTTTAGTGATAATCATGGAGTGAAACCTACAAGTGATAATAGAAAAGATGTGATTGGAAAAATTTTTATTGAATTTTGTACATATAATCATGTCAGTAAAATTTGAAAACAACAGGAAAATGTCAGATTAATAGTTAATTTCATTAAATTATTTTTGGAAAAATAAGAAACATACGATAAAATTTCTTCAAGGGAAAGTAGTCTGCAAGATTCAGAGAATGCTTTGCACACCAATTGGCAACACTGACTTCACTGAAATCCTGTTTCTTCATCTTTAAATCAGTGTACTAGCTTCGTTTATTTTAAAGTTATGGATTCAGTGATGCACTGTGCCATTTAATCTTTATTGTCATCTTCACTGAATTACAGGATTCCTGGAGAGGTGATTGAATTTTGCATGTGTATACTTATCAGTGCATTAAACCACTGATGTTCATCAGTGAATATGCTCTTTTTAGGTGGGGCTCGGTTTTAGATATGATATGGGAGACATGACTGGGAGGCTGTATCTCCCTGTTCTCTGCTTGCCAGTCACCATGAAGTGAGCAACTTCAACTGTGGGGTGCACCTGCCTTGCAGCCAGATAACCACAGACAGTAACCTTTGAAACCATGAGTCAAATTAGACTGCCTTTAAAAGTTCCAGGTGTCAGGCATTTTGTCCCAGAAGTGAGAAAGCTGATTAATATGTATGTAGAGCCATAGAAGTTGGAGTTGTGAACTGTACCCAAACTGAACTCAGATTGTTTCAAATTATTATGAATTTGCCCTTGAAATGAAGGCAGGTAGTTGGAGCAACTGATTTTGTTTATGTCAGGGCTTCCTAGGTAACTAGGAGTTTCCCAAATTAGCTTGCCTACATATTTCTATATTCATTAAAGGTAAATAATAAATAATAAACACATAGTAATTTGCAGAGTATATATGCTTAAAACTGAATAGTGACAAGAACAGTATTTAGAACATGTACCAGATATTTGCAAATTTTAGCACTTGAGCCAAATCTGGTCTTTATCCTATTTGTTTTTGAAATGTCAGTCAGTGAAAGAATGGTTATGTTTTTAAAGGGTTGAACAAATGCCAAAAGAAGACTATTTTAAAACATAAAAATCATGTGAAACTCGAGTTTCATTGTCTATGAAATTAGTTTTATTGGAATACACAGACTCCATTAATTCGTGTACAACCATGGCTGCTTTGGCTATATGACGGCGGACTTGAAGAAGTTGTAAATGGGTAGTGTAATAGTTAATTAGGGCTGTTGTGACATAGTATCACAAGTTGGATATCTTAAAACAATTAGTTTTGTGTGGTTCTTGGGGCATAGGTCTGAAACCAAGGTGTCAGCAGACATGGTTCTTTCTAGAGGCTTCCAAAACAAATCTGTTTTATGCTTCTCTCCTAGTTTCTGATTTTTACTGCAAATTTTGGTATTTTCAGTCATGTAGATGCATCAATCCAATCACTCTGGTGTTACATGCTTTTCTCACTCTGTCTTTATGTTGTCTTGTAAGGATTCCAGCATAGTAGTATTAATTCTCCTCCCATCTGTACGACATTATTTTATATAAGTACAGTTCAATGAGCCTATTTCCAAATAAGGTCACATTCTGAGGTACTGGGAGTGAGGATTTAAACCTGCCCTTTTTCTGAGACAGGGTCTTGCTAAATTGTGCAGATTGGCCTTGAATTTGCAATTCTTTTGCCTCAGTTTCCCAAGTGGCTAGAATTGCAGGTGTGTACCACCACTTTGTCTAAACCTGTCTTTTTTGGGATCTTAGTTCAAGCCTTAATAGCTTTAAATGCTAAAAAAAAACCTGTATTTCTGGAACTTTACAGGTAAAGTATGCTAATCTCTGACTTTGAGCAATAAAATATTTTTGGAAGGGGGAAAGTGAGACAAAATTTACCATTTATTTGCTTCTATTTGTGGACATATGGTAACAATAAAAAACCGTTTGACTTTTGGTCATCTATGTTATCATTTTTAATTCTTATATCTATAGTTCACTTCCTTGTAGGCTGCAAAGTAGACGGTTTCCAGACCACCAGAATTGTACCACACCGCAGAAGTGTTTACAATTTACTACCTCTTGTCATTCTCATTGTCAGTTTTCTCATGATTATTAATGCTTCTTCTTTCTTTGAGAAAGCTGAACTATTTTGGGGCAAAGTGGGAGTGAGAGCGGAGAAAAACTCACAAGCTGTTTCTGAATATGTGCATCCACAATGAGAGTAAAGTCTGTTGCGGACCTGACTTTCAGTCTTAGCAGGCTGTACTTTACAGATAAAGTCGGATAATAGAAATTTCGCTTCCTAATTGCTGTGTGCCTTAGGATCTGACTTTCTGTTTGGCAAATGTGGTTAATGAGTTTAGTTGAGAACCTCAGCTACTAACCAAGCTAATAAATTAAATCAAAGCTTTGGATTGACTATATTTCTTAAAGCCACTTGACCTTGATACAGTTTTTTTTCTTTTTTACTCTCTTACATCTTCTGTAGAGCAGTTTAATGACTGGAAACTATTTTTATATAAAAATCTGCATGATATATCTTTGAAAGAATTTCTCCTCCTTTGATCTAACCTTATTCAAATAAATCTTTTAATTATTTAATTAAATTTCCTTGACTTTAAAGTTCATTACTTTATCTGTAGTGTCTCATTAAATGTTTTTGTGTGTTAAAGAATAACCTGTCATATGTTCATACTAGAAGTATGACTTATAAGGAGAATCCATTTTGTAGTAACACTTCTGTTAGCCTGTAGACCACCATCTTGTTATCTCTAAGGATCTGTACCTGAAGGAATAGTTTGCTCCTGATTATGCTATCTGTTCTTCAATTTAAGCTGCACTGATTACATATTTTTTAGGATAATCATCTTGACCATGATATTTTAATTGCTCTCATTTTTCATCAGTGATTTTTCTCCATTATGTGCGTATCATACTAAAGAAAACACACAAAATAAAAACTGCCAATTTTATAAACTGTAATTACATTTGATCATCTTTTATGCCTAGATCTTGTAATCTGAACAACTACTTCTAAGATAACAATATGCAATATATTAACTAGTGTTGATTTCTTACTGTTTTTTTGAAATTCTGTATTATTTCTGTCCTTTTTTCTGTTTTGTTTTTTAAAATAAATAAAATAAAGATGCATAATCACATAATCAGTACACTGCAGTTTTTCAAAGCCATAATAATTTAATAAAAAATCTCATATCATCTAACTTCATAATTTAGAAAAGGTCTAAGACTGGTATGTGTGTGCTCTCAGATACAGATTCAAGGTCAGAAGACTGATAAAATTCAGTGTGTGGT
>RJWM01010948.1:0-61530 GCA_004363535.1 Dasyprocta punctata
TTCAAAACATTCCCCTAAAGACTGGGGGACCAGTGGGAGAGACAATCCTTTAGGTCAGGGGCATGTTAGGCCTGGTGAGAGGTCTACATGTCTATTTGAAGAATGGGTGACTCTTCCAACAGTATGTCTCTAATTAAAGTAGCACTGGAAATTTTTTTTCAACCAATTTGTTATGGTTAGACCCAAAATGTCCTCCAAAAGTCTCATTTGCTTGTAGGTAGAGCTTTGGGAAGATGATTGGATCTTGGGGGATTAACCACTGATAAATTCATGGCTCACTGTGCTGTTAAGGAGTTGGGGCCTTGTTGGAAGTGGTCACTGGGGGTATATCCTAGATGTATGTGTTCTCCCTGGTCCCCCCTTCTTCCCTCTTCCTGGTTGCCATGAGTTAAACAACTTTCCTCTGCTACACCCTTCTACCTTGGTATTTCTGCCTTGGAGCCACTCAGCCATGGACTGAATCCTCTGAAATTGTGAGCCAAAAGAAACCCTGTCTCCTGTAAATCGTGACCATTGGTTGTTTTGACCCAGTGAAGAAAGTCACTGATAAAAGTGACCAATCAAATGCTGTTACAGCTCTGAGATTTAGAAGCTAGCATTCTTGAATCTCCGATTAAGGAAGCATTTGGTAGATTTCCACAGGTAAAATTACCCATGGCTGCATCTTTGGCTTTGCTTGCTTACACCATTCTGTTCCTCAGTTGAGCATCTTTCTCCTGAAAGGGGTTTTACATAGTGATGAGAACAGCCACTGAACAGATTGCCTCAAACCCACAGGTACTGCATCTTTATTCCTATATTACTACGTTAATTCATTTCTGGCCATTAATGTTAGAAGATCGCACACACGTGTGTGTGTGTGTGTGTGTGTGTGTGTGTGTGTGTGTGTTTTGTAATGTAGCACAAAATAGATTACTCATGGAAGAGTCACTAGTTTGGCTTATGTGATAGAGGCTATTTTGTCCAATGAAGGGAAAATAAGGAATTGGGGTCTGAGCAAAACCCTCTGTAAAAATGGGGCCAGCAGCATGAGGCTTGAAGAAGTTTGAGTTTGGAATCAGTCTTATGCTGCAGTTCTGACTCTTCTTTTGAACCAAGAGGTGTTAAGCAGATTTTGTGTTCTGATCCTCAGGGGCCCACAGCCATCACACGAGGATCATAGGAGTCACATGTTTTTATCACTTGTGAGGGTTAAGATAATGTCAATAAAGCCTCCAGCTATGTCTGGTTCACACTCTAGTTCCCTCCTGTCACCAAGGAAGAGGTTGTTAGTGATGGTGATGTTTTTGTAAATCTAGTTAATTCTGAGGGTTTTTTTTAGCATGGTATAAGCATAGTTTGCTCAATATGTATTGTTTCATTTCTTTTTTTCTTGTTGGGAGAATGTTGATTGTGAGATGATCATAAACTATTAACAAATAGTATTAACATTAATATGTAAATGCTATGCACATATTTGATTACACGTTATATACATGCATTTGATTTCGCAGTACCTTATGAAGAAGTAAAATAACCTTTTTAAACAAATGGGAAGTTCAAACCATTTGCTCAAAGTCATGTGATAGAGCCAGGATTTGAACCTATGCAACTGGATATCAGATTCCATGCTGGTAATCATTTCTCTGCATTGCCTCCCACTAACAGTGATAACTGAGTTATCCCTTGGTCTTAGTCTTAAATAATTTCTCCATTGAAAATATCTGAGGACAAGAAATGTACATATATATGTTATATTATATATAGTATATAAAAATACATGCATACATACATATATGCTTATATACTTTATATGGACAGTGAGAAAGAATATGAATTTTAAAATTTCCTCACATTCCCAACTCAGTTCCCTTTCTACTGATTCATGTGATCAAAGAACAAAGCAAAATTTAAATGTTCTCATAATGAGTAGGAATGTGTAAATCTTCTCAGGGACATTTTTACTTCATAAAAATACTAAAATTTTGACCTGGGAAAGTATTTTGACCTTGTATATGTTTTCTAACAAAATATTCACATATCGATACCTTCTACAAAGAGATTCACATGAAAAAACTTGTTGTTGACACATGCCGGGAAGGACATCTGTGTGATTCAGGAAGGATGTAGATGTTTAGCAAGGTCATGAACATTTAAATTCTTTTTGATGTTTGGTAAATTGAACTAATCATGTTACATCATGGATGACGGGGGTGGATTTTTTCTGCATGCTGGGTGTATGTGAACTGCTGCTCTTTGGATTTGTTATTTTGGAGAATTCACGTGCCAAATAAAAGATACGCTTTAGTGGCTTTAACAGGAAGTATCACACACCCATCTGGTCCACCATGAGGCCACTTGGCCGGGTTTGTTTGATGATTTCGCCGGATGGCCCTGCCTGCACCCGGTGGACAGTTGGCCCTCCTGCTGGGTTTTTCCTGAAGCAGAGTCCAGGAAAACTGAGGAGATAGGGCTTGGATGGAAGAAACACTAGAAAGTTACTAGGCAGAAGCCCATGATCTGAGTGAAGCCCTGTGATCTTGAGCGACATTTCAGCTGGAAAAAGGGATGGCTGGGTGACTAGAATGATATTTGTGATTTAGAAAATGCTAGATTTGGAGACACATGAGTTTGGGCTTAACCTAGTTCATGGGCAAACTTCACTGAGCCTCAAGATTCTTAGGAATTTTACTGGTAACAAAGATGAGTTAGAATGATAGAAATGAATTAATGTCTGAGAAAACTTGAACAAATTCCTTACTCTGTCATTTTTTGAACTCTAAAATGGGAATGAACATGTCTTACACAGAGTTACAGAATAAAAAAGGAGCCAAAGTGTACGAAAGTCCTCATCTAAGGATTTAGTAAATGGCGACTGCCCCTCAATCTAAGAAACTAAAGCTCAGGAACCTGGGGACTCTCTGATGAATTATGTCGAGAAGCTACATTTTCCATGTCCATCTACTATATAAAGCAGCTTTTTGAGGAAATGGGGAAAAAGTATATTTTCAGGGTTCATATTTATCAACTAAAGTTTGCGTAAGAACTTCAGTTGTCAGACTCATAGATTCTATTTAAAGGGACATAATTGAAAGAAAAACAGGACTACCTGCATAATCACCTAAATAATCCAGGGTATATATTTGAAATTTATTTTAAACACATATATATACATCATTGGTTTGGAAAGAATGCGTGTGAAATAGGGAACAACATTAAACCCTAGCTAGCGTGAGGGAAAAGGCTTTGCTTACTAGCAACAGTAGGCAAACTTGAAATGTATGTGTTGTTCTCTTTCTCTTTCAGAAGAAAGAGTAGGTGGGGGTGGTGGTTGTTTTGGACAAGCTGTGTGGAACCATTTCATGCATAAATAATATGTTTATTAATTAAAATCACAAAAGCAAAACTCATTAATTGTTTTTTTTTTTTTTTTTGGTACCGGGGATTGAACCCAGGTCCTTGTGCTTGCCACGCAGGCACCTGTGCCGCTGAGCTAAATCCCTGGCCCAGCAAAACTTATTCAATAAAAATCACACAGTGTTCTTCTAGTGAAACATAACTAAGCTTAATGCATTGAAAAATACACTTTCAGATATGTGCATGTTTTTTTTTTCCTGCAGAAATGATGTGTTTATCTATTAGGACTGCATATATTCAAAAAATACAGTCATGCTCCACATGAGGACATTTGCGAGGATGGACTGTAATACTGTGGTCCCACACAGGATTGTTTTGCAAGGGGTGAAGTACCTGTCTCAGTTCATGTGAGAAACCATAGCATATTTTCACACAATGGCAAGACCATCTGACAGCATACTTCTCAGACAAGTCCCTGTTGCTAAGACATGCTTGGCCTTACCATGCACTTAGTGGCTTTTTTGGAGAACCCTTCCTCATCCTAGTTTTGGTCTGGGAAATTTATATCCCATGGAAAAGTTATTAGAATCCTAGCAAGTTAATTGCAGTCTACCATTTCCAGTGCGATGCATGGCGAGCATGAAGACATTAAGGCATATTTGTAGTTGTGGGGAGCCAAGGGGATGCTGAGTCCAGCTAGGGTGATGGCTAATTAGAACAAAGGCCTGGACCCAGGGTGGAACCCAGGTTTTACTAATTTGTGAAGAGGGGAGTGACTTGGGGATGAGTGACAGTGGGAATGGCAGGAAGTACGTGAGTGCTATGAGTCTGATTTTGGGTAGGTGGCCTGAAATCACCTCTGCAATATGCAGAAGGAAGGATATACAAAAAAAGTAATATGCATGATACAGTTCAAGGTAATATCTAATGTTTCAGGGTTGGTGCTTCTGCTCTGATGTGTTATTTTTTATGCCCTGGGAAGTCATAGTCTCTTACTTCTTTCTTTCTTTCTTTCTTTCTTTTTTTTTTTTTTTTTTTTTGAGGGTCAGGTACCAGGAATTGAACTCATGACCTTGCACTTACCAAGCAAGCACTTGAACTGTTGAGCTAAATTCCTGGTCCCATAGCCTCTTATTTCGAGGCTCAATCCCAGGGTAGAGCATGGCTCTCCCTCCCACCAGGCTCACAAGTGCTTCTTGGGTGGTGTGGGGCGGGGAGAACACTGACCTGTTGCCAGCACCTCTGCTAGACCCATTTGCATTGCTTAAAGCCAACTGAGAGGATAAGGACAAAATTTAGCCAACTGCACATACTAATACATGGCAGTAGGGCCAGGTATTGGTAACTGCTCTTCTTTCAAGGAGAGCCATTCAGGTGGTCCTCCACAGGCTTTGACAGCCAAAACATGTTGTCTTAGAGTTGTAGAGGCTGCAAGTCTGAGATCAAGTGTAGGCAGTGTTAATTTCTTCTGAGGCTCACAAGGAAGAGTGTGTTTTGTGCGTCTTGCTCGTTTCTGGTGGTTGGAGACAATCTTTCGTGTTCTTTGATTTGTAGATGATGCATCGCTCCAGGGTTCCTCTTCTCCTTTACGTGGCATTGGATGTGTGTATCTGGGTGTCAGTCTCCGTGTCTGTGTTCAAACGTTCCCTTTTAATGTGACGTATTGAATCAGGGACCTGCCCAACTCCAATAGTCCCTCTCTTATTGGATGATCATATCTAGAGGACCCTGTTTCCAAAAATGATCACATTTGGGTGCTAGGAGTTTGGACTTCAACATATGAATCTTCTTGGGGGTGAGAGACACAATTCAACCTGTAATAAATGATTTTACCATCTGCTTCCCCCCCCATTATGCTGCAATTTTTTTTCCATGCCACTTGATAAAAATTGTTCTCCATAATTTTGATGACATGTTCCTGAGATTAGTAACTAATTCCCAAGCTAGGTAGTTTTCAGATATGTATGATATTAATTTTTAAAGCTGCAAGGAACTCCTCCTTAAAGGTAAATGGTCTCTGTATGTCTATTATTATTAGCTTAGTTTGTAGATGTTGAGTTTCTGGCTGAAAATATAACACATTTTAAGGCAAATGGACGAATTGCCAAGTTGACCTCCACTGTCGTGGTACCAGAATTTCCAGTTAAATGTCTTTCCAGTGTGAGAGGTAGAAATGAAGTCTTGGTGGAACTTACACTTTAATTTTTCAGTGAGTTTATATATTTATGCATTGCAAGGATTTTATTCTGGTTTTGATTTGAAAATATATTAATAAATAGAATAAATTTATAAAGCAATATCCAAGGCTTCCAGACTCATGATGTTATTGATGTGAACTTTTATATAAACTACAGCCTTGGAGACCAACCCATGTGGAGGGGTCTCAAGACTATGCCGCATTTGTAGCTGGGCACAGTGGCACACGCCTTTAATCCCAGCACTCGGGAGACTGAGGCAGGAGGATCACTGTGAGTTCGAGATGAGCCTGGGCTACAAAGTGAGTTCAAGGCCAGCCTGAACTGCATAGTGAGACCCTGTCTCAAAAAATAGGGCTGGGGATTTAGCTCAGTGGTGTAAGCCCCTGCCTGGCAGGCATGAGTTTGTGAGTTCAATACCTGGTACAAAAAAAAAAGGACTATGCCACATTCGGAGATTATTTGGACTGTTGCTTTCTGGCTTGGACGAAGAGGCAAATACTGGTTTTCTGTGAATCATTATATAGAAATAGATATAGTTTTAGAATTTCAAAGGTAACTACTATTGTTATAAACCTTTTATGATATACATTTACCATTCTATTTGTGTTTAGTTTGTATTACCTATTAAATTCATTTATCCTGTTTTATCCTAAGTAACACATAGTTTTATTTCCTATAACACTGTCAAATTGGCCCATATTCAATGCTTTCTAAAATTCCAGTTTATATAACTGTGTGTGTGCCTGAGGTAGATACACACATATTTTTGCCCTACTTATTTTGGAGATGGACCTGAGGCACTTCTGACATTACCAATCCTTTTGAGAGAAAGGCAGAATGGGCGGAGTGCTACTGCACCGTGGAGGAATCTGAGGCATAGCTGCCTTGATTGGAGAACACCCTACCATACAATAAAATCAACAGCAGCTGCTTCTCCCAAGGCCATGGCCTGTCTTTCTTGGATCTCGTTCCTGAACACACTTGTTATTAACTGAGATAAAATGATGGATGCACTCTGATTTTGCCTCTGATACTGCTATTTTGGGTCAGGTTGCCCTCTCTGTGAATTAAAATAATAGTTGTTAACATTTATTGTATACTTAATGTGTTTCAGGCCCTGTGCTATTTTCTACTATTTAATCCTAACAACTCTATTAAAATGTGTCAACCTCAATAAGAGTCAGAGAGAAATTCTTCAAAGAATAGTGGTTTTTGCTTGAGAATAGCAGAGCACTGCAGTGGGGATGGATATGCCGCAGGAAATAATTATGAGCAGTTCAAGGAGGGTGAGAACAAGAGGAATTTTTAAAGGCAGGTGAAGAGGATTACATAGGTATTTGGAAACAAGAATCCTGGCTACAAGGACTCCGATCACAGGGTGGTGCCAGTCTGAGACTGAGCAGTTGCTGTGAAGGTGTCCTTGCACAAGTATTTGTGTAAGGTTGTGGCAGCCTTTTGTGCTGGCTTGTAGTTCCGGTAGGTTCTTTTGTGATAGTTATACCACACAGTCAAGCATGAGAAAGAATCTTCCTTCGTATCCTTCTAGTATCATCCTGGCTTTACTTATTTATTTTAATCTTGACACAAATGACTCTGTTTTGACTCATAGAGCTTTCACAAACATATGCATTATTACACTTGTTTTGTGAGCAGAATCAGAAAAGGCTTAGAAAAATGAGCAAGGCTTAAGTGTGTGCATTTGATAACAGCAGATTTGAGAGCTGATCCTAGCCCTGTTGAGTACAGGAGGAAGCAAGGTTATGCTTCTCTCCTGGAGAACTGAGCTCCATAAAAAGAGCCAGAACCTTACACAAAAAAATGTGCCAAGGAGGTGGTTCATTTGGTGAATGTACTTGGTGTCCTTCTCACTTGGGTGATGTATTCTGTTGTGCACAGGTCCACTAAAATTTTTAAGTTCTCTGGGCAGTTCAAAGTCAAGCACTTTTTTTTCCTATAAAAATTCTTAGTAAGATAACAAATGTTGCTTTTATTTTATTTGAGTTGATTTTGTGTTTGTAGAACCACAGGTGCCCAAGCAAATGATGGAAAATATTTAGAAAAAAGTAATGGCATTGGGGCTTCCTGATTTGTCTGTTAACAATCTCCCTGCCACTCTACTCCACCTTCGTCTACTTGTGAAAATGCAAAGTTCTAGGGCTTGTGACTTTTTGCTTTATTGGGTTATTTTAGGGGCAGCTTCTCCTCCTGTGGTCTGCCTGGGAAAATGAGGTAGTGTACCCAGTGGCTCTGACTAGCACACGTTGGGGCCCCATGCGAACCGTGCTGCCCAGGCAGATCGTGCATGGATGAACCAGGAAGCAGGCTGCACTAGGGGTAAGAGGTGTGGCACCCTAGATGTGGTTTTCTACCTGTGGCAGCACTGGCTCCCACTGCACACCTTTTACCGCCTCTGTGGCAACGTAGTTCAACGCGTACACATATTTCTACTTTTAGAGAGGAGAACAGAAGTGAGGAACTTGGTGCTCATATTATGAGGGTTTGTTGGCTTGTTTGTTTTGCTGTGCTGGAATCAGACCCAGAGGCTGTGCATTCTAGGCAAGTGCTCTACTCCAGGGCTATATCCTCGCTCCTACAAAACTTTAACGTCAGAAATATTTTCCATTTTTTAAGCATCACCAAGCCCACACACAAAGCCGGCTGGTTTCTAGACAGCGCCTACAGACTCCAGCTTGCCCCTCAGGCGCTGTAGCCTCCTGGGCCCCGGAGTTGCTGTCTCTGCCCCAAGGAGCTGGCCCTCTTCTTCCTGCGCAGGAAGTTCTCAGGAGCTGTTTGTCTGAGGGAGGAATGAGACATTAACCTTTGTTTTTGAGGTGAAGGAATTAGTGCAGCCAACGGGCTCCTTTGCCTTCCTTCAGATAGAATGCAAAATGCTCTCATTAGATTTTTAGAAATAATTAAAATACAGGAATTATGTCTTGGGCCCAAACTTCAATGGGAATGGAAGTAGTGGTTCATATTCGCAACAGGAAAGCTAACTGGATAGTAGGCAATGCAGGGAAAGATTGAATTTCTCAATGGACCAATGTAACCTCAGAGGGTGAATTACATTCTTTAAAAATACAGTTTAGCTGTTTGTGGTTTAAAGACATGAGTCTTAATAGGTGACAATTCTGGATATTTATCTAGTGTATTGGGGTAACACTGTGTACTAGAGCATCCTGCAACAACGGAGAAGTGCTGCCTCCCCGCCTATACCTTAGGAGTCGCCAGCCACACGCGGCTACACTCAAATAGGGCTCGTGTGACAGAGGCACAGAGTTCTTGCTGATTTGTAATTGATTTAAAGTGTACTAGCTACTAGTTGCCATATTGGACAGTGTAAGTGGAGAGAATTATCTCATCCATCTGGCTTGCAAGGAGAAGGTGTTAAACTTCAGCAAGGAAATTAGTCTATGGGGTAAAAAATATTCATTGCAGAGTGGTTCTCTTCTTTAAAAACATTTATTTTTTAGGAGTAAAACTAAACACACATGACAGTGTTGGCGGAAGTGAGCTTTTTAAAACACTTTTAGAAATTTACTGGGCCCTGAATTTCGTAAATTGTGTCAGTTCATGTTTGCAATGTTTACAGTGCATTTTGTGTATTTCTATTTGTGTATGGATTTTATACATGTATATAGTCACATATTGCTTAACGGCAGGCGTACGTTCTGAGAAATGTGTATTAGGTAATTTCAACATTGTGCTCACGGGTTCCATTTCTATAGAACATTTGCTATTGCAAGTAATTTTCCTCCACAATCAGCATCTCTAGCATCTCCAAAAATTCTTCAGCTGCCTTCATATCAGTATACCAAGATCGCTGCACACTTTCACATTATGCAGTGAATAATAATGTTTGAATCCTTTAAAACAGCCTGGATAGAGCAGATCATTTAATGGTTTCCATTGCTTTTTCCCTTTTCTTTATTGCAGTACCCATGATTGAACTCAAGGCCTTCACACTGAGCTACATCTCTTTTTAATTTTAAGCTTTTTTTTTTTTTTGGTGGCACTGGGGATCAAACTCATAACCTCGTGCCTGCCAGGCAGGCGCTTAAGCCACTGAGCCAAACTCCTAGCCCTAGGTTTTTGAGACAGGGTCACACTATGTAGCTCAGGCCAGCCTTGTGCTCACGTTGTAGCCTAAGCCGACCTCAAACTCACAACGCTCCCCTTACCTCAGCCTCCCGGGTGCTGGGATTAAAGGCGTGCGCCACCATGCTCAGCTTAATTATAAGCTTTTAAACTTTGAGACAGGGTCTTGCTAAACTGTGCAGTCTGAACGCAAACTTGCCGTACTCCTGCCTCAACCTCCCAGCAGCTAGAATTGTAGGCATGCGCCACCGTGCCAGGCGCATTGCTCCACGCTTGTTCTTCAGTGTGACAGCTGTGGTAGAATGAGACATGTCTGCTTGGCAAGCACTCGCTGTTTCTGATTTTTCTAGCATTGTAGTCGTTGGTCATTTTCAATTTTATTTCCAGGTCAGTCACACAGTGTGGACTCCTACTGACAGCATGAGTGGTGAATTTTGTATGCTTAGGGCTGTGATGAACCAAGCAACATGAAATTAATCAAGCACAGAGAAAAATGATGCAAACAGAAAGCAAAATAAATGGGAGCTGTATGATAGCTGCTGCTGGCTTAACATGGCAAGTAAAAAAAATTTATAAATAGATGTACACTCTAAAAATAGTAACCAAAAGTAGCACAGTAAAGACATACACTGATACCATAGTCACTTATAATCATTACCAAGTATATGCGCCATATATAATTGTATGTGCTGTACTTCATGCCTCTGGGAGTGGTAGGTCTCTTTACATCAGCATAACCACAAACCTGTAGGCAATGTGGTGCCCACGGTGCCAGCAGGGGGCGGAGCTTCCAGATCTTTATAATCTAATGGGACCACCTTTATGTGTGCCATCTGCTGGCACCTGAGAAGTCATTACTCAGCATATGACCAGGCATGAATTTTAAATAAGAAATAAAAAATATAAAACGGAATAATAATCTTTCCTGTTTGCACTGATACGTAGCAAGATGACAATTTTCAGAGTTTGCACAAGTACAAACAGCACTTTTGATCATGAGAGGTATTTTATTTGGGAAGCAGACTAACAACAAGCAAAGTGATGCAATATCATGTGACACAGGGAAATTAAAAACTTGAAGATTTAGTTAGCAACAAATCATATTGAGACATGTGTTTATTCTATGTGATCAGAAAGTACTATGCTTTAGATCTCAAATGTTCCCAAAAGGTCTCGTGTGTTCAGAGGTGGGCTTCGGAAGGTGACTGGGTCATGGGTGCCATGTTCACCAGTAAGCTGTTGATGAATTCATACCTGAATGTGTTGTTGGGAAGTGGGGCCTGCTCGTATGTGGTCACTGGGGAGTGATAGGGAACAGTGCTTTTTAATCCCTGGCCTTGCCTTTTTCTCCTTGCTTTCTGGTTGCCACGAGCCGAGCAGATTTCCTCCTCTGTTCCTTCCATCACTCCGTTTCAGCCCTGCAGTAGGCCCAGCCATGCATGGACTGCAGCCTCTAAAACCTTTCCTCCCTTACCTTAAATTGTGTGTGTTGAGTATTTTGTCCCAGTGACTAATGCAGTATGGTAGCTTGGTACGATTTTGACAGTGGCTATAGTAGCAGTACTACCAGCATGTAAGAGGAATGAGAGTGGTACTCTAATTTAAGAGAGCAAGTGGTACAGGTGCCTCACAGTTGGTGTGTTTCCTACCTGAACAAGACCTAGAATTGTATGAGGTGGTAATTCCATGTGTATCATCTTTCCTCCTCCCTCAAAGAGTGGAGTTTTAGAGATGGTCTCAGACCCTAGTTTGGCATCATTTTACTGTGGATTCCTTTGAGAACAATACTAAGTCAAAGGCATCTGTGAAGGTAAATTATTAAGTAGTGATCACAGGAGGAAGGAATGAGGGAGCAAGCAGAGAAGTGAGATGGAGAAGATAACACCAACACTAGGATCTGTGATGGAGTCTGTCCTTGTTATGGTTTGTGTTCAGTGCCCCCCCCAAGCCTCACACAATCATGGACACAGCTGAATCTAGTGTTTGTGATTGGTTCATTGTCTAGTGCTGGGATTGACTGGTGGTGTGAGTGCTGCACCCACCCAGGGGTGGAGCCGACATACAATGTAAGGGCTGAAGAAGGCATGTTTCCCTTTTTTGCCCTATTTGCTCTTGCTGTTTGTGGCCACCATAAATGGCTGCCCCTCTACCATGCCACCCTGCCTTGGAGCCAGCTAAGTATGAACTGAAACCTCCAAAAAACTGTAAGATAAATAAACCTATCTATCCCTAATTTTGAGTGTCAGGTATTTTGTCTCAGTTAGGAGAGAAAAATAATCAACACAGTCCTCCTAGTGGGGACACTGTTGTTGGAACTGTGGCCTCTGAGCAGCCTCAGGGAATGCAGCACAGAACCTCTGCCCTGGAGACAGCTGGGGAAGCGGTTACCTTTCTGCTCCCAGGGCCAGCTGGTCAAAGGCAGGCTCTGAAAGTGGTGAGCAGTGGTAGGCATGTGCTCCGAGACGTCAGGACTATGGCAACTGGAGCTTCCTCCCACTGGAGGACTGGTCTAGAACATATACCCAGTATATAATCTTTCACTTGGCCTCCCTATTTGGAAAAGAAGCAGAGTTTGGCATGTTGACACCTGCAGCAAAATTTAGGAATGAGAAGAGGGGTCTTGGAGAGAGAGTTATTTGTCCCTGATATAGATACACAACAGATACCTTCAAATAGTTGCATATTCTCCACTTACCTTGTCTGAGACTATGTTTAAAATAAATGAAAACCAATCTGATCCTTCCACATTGCAGTGATCATTTGGTTGCAAGGAACAGCAACCCATTGAAACTGGCTTAGAGGCAAAAGGAAGATAGATTGGACTGAATCAGGGTTATCAATGGGCAGAAAGTTCAGTTAGACTTTTTAAGGAGGAGGAGCCAGGAGATGAAATCTGGGAACTGGAAAATAAGTGGAGAGTTCTTTGGCATCATCTTTGCAGGTCTTTTTTATATCTGTGATTCGCTTCTTGCACTGATTCTTACTATAAATATCTTGCTGTGTTTCTTTGTATTCAAGATAATATCATCCTCAACCTGCTTCTGACCTCACAGGTCAAGTGTTGGACACGTTTTTATGCCAGATTTTCCAGTGAGGAAAAGTGGCTGTCATATGGACCAGTCTGACCTAGGAAGCCAGGCCAGATAGTGTAGAACAGAAACTACCTTACACCGAGGGAAAGATGTTACTTAAAGAGGGGCAGTGTGCTGCTATGTCAGTCTTACTAATTCTTAAGAAAGCAAGGTGGTTGGTAATCAATGCTGAATCAGAACTTCATGGGAAAGTGGGTGGTAGTTTCACAATAGTTGAGAAACTGTCCCAGATGAGACATCTCAAGGGTGGTGGCAGTCATTTGGGCATCACGGATGCTCATCTTCAGACTCCTGCTGTGTGAAAGGATGAGGTGCTTCCATGGTTTTGATGCAGCATTGTTGAATTCATTAATCAATGAGGTGCTTGGCACTAAAATTAGCAGCAAACGATGAGTGTCCTTGATTGTACAATCGGATATGTTTTTCATTTATGGGGCTCAAGAGTGATTTGGATATGTTTTGATAATGCTTGCGCATTTCCTAGCCAACTTCAGAGAGCTCTTCACAGAAGAACCAGGGGGACGGGGTGCCAGGAGATGGGGAGAGGGAGACAGAGAGCAAGAGCCACCTCCAGATGATGACTGGAAAATTACTCTTTGGCGCTGGTTACCCAGAGCTTCCCTTTTTAAAAATGCTGCTGGTGTTGAGTTGTAAGGATTAGTTCCAGAAGCCTCTATCTATCTATCTATCTATCATCTATCATCCTCACTCTAAGGTAGGAAATTAGAATGTAGTACAGAACGATTAACTCAGATATTTTGGCTTAAATAAAAGCAAGTGGAATGGTGCTGGAGTTCACCAGTCTGGTGCCACCCCTCCAGAGTGCTTTAAGGATGAAGTGATTGGTAGGGGGGTGTTCCCTGGCCCAGACCCTCTCTCCAGGGTAGACCCTGCCTCCCTGCTCCTCTCCAGCTGTCGTGATGCTGGCTGCCAGTGGATCACAGCTGCCTCCTCCCTACAGAATTGCTTTTGCTGGAATGGACGCCACCTCCCGCTGGGTCCTACAGCCTGCCCCAGGGGCAGCCACAGGCAGGGCCAGTCCGACGCTGCCCTACCAAAGACTGGCTCCTTTGCCACAGAGTGGCACCAACTCTGTACCGTCCCCACTTCAGAGCACCTCGTGGGTTTGCCTGAAGTTGGCTGTAACCGAAACCATGTTCTTGGTTAACTCCTCTCCCTGTGCTGTCCAACTTCCCTCACTACCGATTCCTGGAGGCCACTCTCCAATGAATCAAGACCACTAGATACTTCTGCCTCAGCTTCCATCTCTAGGAACCTGGTCAAAGAGAGGAATTTTTGCTGTGTTCTGCTTGTTTGTTTGTTTGTTTGGTTGGTTTTGGTTTTTTTTGAAAAGCCCAATTTTTCACAAAAACATTGGCAAAGGAAGATATGGAATGTTGGCACAGTTCTATTAAATGCATTGACATATGTATTGGGTACTACTATGTACCCCCAAGTCCTCATACTTTTGTTGGGGCTGAGTCTAGTGCTTGTGTTCAGTTTGCTGTCTAGCGCTGGGATTGGCACACGCCCAGGGGTGGAGCTGAGATACAGTGTAAGGGAAGGTGAGTCTTCCCCTTCCGCCCTCTCTCTCGCCAGCATGCCTTGCAGCTTGTGGTCACCATGAACGGCAGCCCCGCCACCCCATGCTGCCTTGGAGCCAACTAAGTGTGAACTGAAACTCCCGAGAAACTGTAAGAATAAACCTTTCCTTCCCTGATTTTGGGCGTCGGGTATTTTGTTTCAGCAACAAGCAAAAAGTAACTAAGACAACATACTTAGTAAAGAGAACTAGTTTTGAACTGGTTTTGAACACACACAGGCTTTAAGTCATGTGTCATTAAACCAGATCACTTGCTAAGTCTCAGCTGGGGAAACTAATCTTTCTTTCATCATCTTGTACTAATCCGGTGTTTTCTAGACATAGATTTATTTTCAGTAGTTTACCATAGTAAGTTGGAAAATTAACTCTGGATAGTTAATAATGTTTTGCATGCCATTTAGATGTAAAATGTGCTTCACACATTGTCTAATATAGGATGCACCTCCAATAAATGCTGTGGTTCTGAGCAGCTACTTTGAACTATTTTTACTTAAAAAAACAAACATTTGTAATTACTGGCTAACTTAAGAGACAGATCAATCCATAGAATGGTATCTAGAAAGGGCTACAAGGATTGTGCTAACTTTTAAATTTGAGTTGGTATGGAAAGAAACGATACAAGATGTTGTTTACAATCTCACCCTGGGTTTGATACATATACTGCAATTCACTATTTTGAGAAATCTATTTTGTACTGAAGTGTATGAGCAATTAAAATTTCCTACAGAATACCTTCATCAAAGTAGAAGATTTTCTATCCTGAGGCTGTAACATGAGTCTTCTGAGAATGTCATGTGGTAATTTATACAATCCTTCCAAGTCTGTTGTATAAAGCTTGTGCCTAAATGCATAAGATTAAACGAGGAGAGTCGAACCATTTTAGAAAAGTCACTATGGAAGCCCAGCTTAGTGGATGCTTATGACACTGACTGGTGTCCCTTCTTGATATTTCTGGATTTTCTAAAGTTACTATCTTGTCTTCTTCAGCCCAACAAGATTCCAGAGCTCATAGTTGACTAATGAATTAATTTCTCTCCTGCTGTGAAATTTATCACAAGCCTTGCTGGGACACAAGCTGCATGAAGATGAGGACTTAGGGTATCAAATCACTTCACCCCCGCGATTCCATCGTCAGAACAGTGCCTGCTTTGTGGTGGGCATGGACATGTCTCCTGCATGAGTACACAAATGAATAAAAGAGTGGATGGCGTTTTCTCTGGGAATAGCATTCTGTATCAACATCTCTTGTTTCATCATTTTCTACCTGGTTGAAATTTTACCCTTCCTTTCAGGATCACTTCAGGTTCCCTTATTATTCCTCTACTTATCTGGACTTTCATTAAAAAATATCTTCCTGCTCTGGGACAGTCATGCTTCCTAGTGTCCCCTTGTGAGATGGTCTGGTCTTTCCCAACACACTCAGTGTGATCACGAAATACAGTTAATGTTCAGTTAAAAAATGTGGTACAGTAAAAGATACATTGCCATTAATCCCCCACAAGTTATTCCCCATTACTTCAAACACACCCATCCCAGCATACCTATCACTTTCTGAAGCAGGTTTGGGAGTTTTCATTTATGAGCTGTGATTACAGATAAGGGGATGCTGTGGCCAGGGGCCATCTAACAAGACAGCAGGCTCCCATAAACGTGCTGGTGTCGTCACCTTATTCATCGGATGGGGCACCATATGACTTCCGGCTCATCCCTAGTCATAATGCTCATGAGAGAATCACTTCAGGAGGCCAAGACAGCCACAATAGTGCAACTCAAGAAATTCATGAAAGAGGACTTCCAGAACTGCTTCATAAACTGGCAAGAAAAATGGGATAAGTATGTCTGAATTGAGGGTCAGTGTTTTGTGGGCGATTAATTGACAATGTGTCTTTTACTATAATTAAAAAAAAATCTTTATGTATATTTTGATCCCACCTCATAAACTAGGTTTTGCAGTGGGAATTCATGCCCGTTAACTTTCAGACAGATGAGTAGGAAGAAAATCAAACTTTTTAGAGCATTTCATTCATGTCAAACAATACATGAAGGACTTTATGTCTTTTAGTTACCCTGTGAAGTTGTTAGCAAGTTTTGGAAATGCAATTAAGTTTGAAGCCACATGGCAAATAAATTGTAGAAACAGAGTTTAAATCTTAGTGAGTGCGACTCCAGCTTCAGTGTGCTGTCTGCTATATTAATTTATTTCAGTAAGCTTCAAATTACCTATGCATGTAATATATTAAATTGTTTAGTAAAAGAGAAGTGTTTATTAAAATTTACTTATGCATTTATTTTCCTTGTCAAAAAGAAGAAACAATATTAATCTATGACCACATTGAATAAATATGCAAAATTTCTTATATTTTCTTTACATTTGTGTTTCTCATATCATCTTGTTTTCTAAATGCAGATAGTAATCACGACTTTGAACAGTGAATACAGTGAAGAAGCCGCTTCTTTGGAGGTTGTTCTGGGATCAAACCCAGGGCCTTGCACACACCAAGCATGTGCTTTGCCATAAACTAAAGAATCCAGTTCCAAGGATTCACTTTTTAAAATGCTTATTTTAAGAGGTGACATTCATTTGCCTCTTAATATTTGCAAAGCATTCATGTAGAAATACTGGTGTTGAAAATATTCTATCATATACTTCTGAACTCAGAAAAAAAATGAGAATACAGTGCTCTCCTGTGACCTTTTCCCTTCTGTTCAGTGGTCTTTATTCTTGTGCCCTGTTTGAGATACTACCTGCAGGCTTCTTGATGTTCAGCAAGGGTGCGAGGTTGATTCATGAAAAGACCTTGACCTGAGTCCATACTCTGTCGCTTAGGAACCAGGACAAACTGCTTGCATGTTTGAGCTTTAGGGCGCCCACATTTAAAATGAGTGCATTAATGTTTGCCCAGCCCATTGCCTAGGTTTTGGAGGTCAAATAGTCTGTGAGCCACTGTAAAACAATAGTTCCGATGACGTTTTATCTACCGGATGGGACAGAATCGCTTGTAGGTTTGAGCTCAGCTACTTCCCCATGCAGGGAAGTTATTTAATCTCATTGGTAACACTGCAGTGGAGGAACTTCCTTGTAGACCTGCTGCGGCCCTGACATTTGAACCATGCTGTGAAGTAAGAGAAGGTAGAGTCTCCGTGAGCATTCGGCAAGGATGGCTACTAGGAAGGGTGGCGGAAAGCACCAAATGTGGACTTCGTTTCTTCTATTTGCCTTCTTAAAAACCAGCTGCCACTTCATGCACAGGTTATTTTGGACTTTGCCAGCAATTTTTGGTGACTTTTTATAAAAACTACATCATCGTTTGATGTAACCTTATTGTCTTCTATAAAACAGAATGGTCCCTCTAGTTTTACTAACATGATAGTTCATGAAGCCCTTCCGGTGAGCAATTCTAGGAATTTGAAGACTTAAACAATACTATTGCCAAGGACTGCAGACCTGATCCATTATTAAAAAAAAAAAAAAAAAAAAAAAAAAACAACTGCCACAGTTACCTTGTGGACGGACAGTAGCTGAATCCTCTGATGAGTGGCTTTGTCTCCTTCGTCCCTGTTCTTATCCTAGGACTATTCCAAACAGCTGTTTGTTCAACAGTTAGTGAGAAAGCCCATATGCCAGTTTTCTTAGCAGAAAGAACCCTGAGTTAATTTTTTGTTGTGCTGTCCATGGCAGCCAGCAGATCCTTCCTGTGAGCAAGCTCCTTCATTGGGGAAAGTGGTGGTGCCCAGCGGGGAGGACCTCACTGGTTTTAGTCTCTGATCACCTGAAGGACCAGGCCAGGGAGAAGATAAGTGTGCACCCGTGCGTGTGTGTAACAGAAGTTTTAAATCACTGGTCATTTGTTTATAATTTTCCTCTTTTAACAATCCTTGAATTGCTATGAGCAAACTAGAGAACTAGCATAATCTACACAGGAACCGATTCTCTCAATTGCAGGCCATGCTGCAACCTTTCATTTCTCCCTGTTGGAATTCTATGATTGAAACTATCACAAGTGAAAATCATGAATCATTCAGGCAGAATACTTAATTTTCTTTCTTTGATGTTATATCACAGACTTTAAAAAAGAAATAAAAACACCATGCATGTCTGAGTGAAAGAAGAGAATTTGTTATTCCTTTTTTTTTTTTTTTTTTTCGGTACCTGGGATGGAACTCACAACCTCATGCATGCCAGGCAGGTGCTGTGCCCCTGAGCTAAATCCCCAGCCCTGAGGACTTTGTTATTAAGAGCTGACCTTTCCAGAAGTAAAACTTAAGTTATTTATTTTTTATTAATTTATTGAATATGAATGTTTGATTTAATATTAAGTAGGTAATAAAATTGTTTAGTGTCTCATTAACTGTAATTTCAAAAACTAGTTTCATTAATTTTTTGTGAAAACTAGTCTAATAGTTAAAAGATTTCATACAAGTTAAGGATCAGAGAGACCTTGATTTGAACCTCAGAGCAGTTGTGTTACCTGTACAACAAAGGGAAAAGTCATTTTCTCTCTGAGCCTCAGCTTCCAGAGATGAAGAAGAGATCTGGGTTCCAGTGCAGGCTGGGAATGACATTGTGTGCTAGCTGACTTCCAGGATGGTCCCGGAGACCTCCTGCATTGCCTGTCATTACCTAGAGCTCACCACCATGGCGCTGAGTTGGTTCGCAAAAGGGGAGGTCCAGGAGGCAGGAAACTGATGTCTCCAGGCAGCAGCCAGGAGGAAATGGCTTGAAAGTGTATTGCGCGGCTCTGTCTGGGCCTGGGCTGACTAGCGCCCTAGCTGACCACTTGGTCAGAGTCTTGTGAAACACTGGACAGAGCCATCCAGCTGCATGATATCTGGGTTCCTGACCTTCAGAAGTTATAAGATGCAGTAAATCTTTGCTATTTTAAAAGCTAATTTTTGAGTTAATGTGTTACATTAAAGTCGGTAACCAGTAAACATGACAAGGAAACAAAAGCAGTTTATTTCAGCGGGGCTGGTAGTGCTGGCCTGTAATCCCAGCAGTCCCGAGCAGGTCGGTTATAGGTTCAAATCCAGCCTGGGCAATTCAGTGATGTAGTGAGATCCTGTCTGTGTATATATATAGAGAGAGAGAGAGCGGGGGGGAGGGAAGGACTGGTGTGTAGTTCAGTGAGAAGGCCCTGGACTCAATCCCCATTACTAAACAAAACAAAACAAAACAAAATAAAACAACCCCAGTTTATTCCTTGTATATCAAACAAGTGAAGGTTTGTTGAGTATTTAAATAATGGGTATATAGTATTTGTATTTTGGACTTTTTTCTTACACAAACCTTGTGTTTTCTAATTTTCAAACTATACTGTGCTTACTAATCACTGGAGAACTTGTTAAAAATACCCAGCCAGAGACCCCGTCACAGGAGCTCTGAGGTAATACATCACGCAGAGGCCTGAGCATCTTTACTTTCAATTAGCATGCCAGGTAGCTGAGATGTCGGTGCTGAAAACTCTGCCCTTGCTAAAGTGAGCTGATAGATACTCCAGAACTCATCCTAGCCAGTCTGGCCCGAGTCCTGGGAAGCCCTTCCATCCTGGGAAGATGAGATGACTGGTTAACTACTATCTTCCCATCCCGCCCTGGGTGACTAGAATGCCCATCTACCTGGCCTGTCTAAATCTCTATTTCCTGGTCAGACGCCATTTCTCCATTGTCCCCACCCCACATTTTTCAGTTCGCCTTCTGTCATCTTGAGAACTTTTGAGTTTTCAAAGCATCTTTGATTTATAGCATTTTGTAAGATTAACATTTGCACTTCTATCCTTTGTGAGTCCCTGGAGGGAAAGACTTAGTCATCCTGTGAGTGCACGTCGGCCTCCTTGATCTGAGGCGTCAGTCCAAGCTCAGGCGCAGCCCTAAGGAGCCAGCTCTGGGGGAAGGAGGACAGTGTCTCCGTTTCGTGGGGCTTCTCAATGTGCTCCCTTTCGCGATAGTTGAATTTGAAGTGATCTTGTGTTCTCACTCCTGAAAGATTAAAAAAGGCTACCGGGGTAAATGAGGCAGCTGCACCAGGTGGTGACTCCTTTTCTGACTGCTGATAGTTCTTCTCCTGAGGAGCCCCTGACACGTTCCTGGAGACTTTCAGGAATGTATACCCTACCTCTGTCTATCCCATTTACTAGTGATGAAAAACATTACAAAATTAAGCTATAGATTGTCTATTTAGATTTACCAAAGAGTTCATTATAATGATAAAGATCAAAGTAGCAGGAAACTCATTATGCTTAATTATGACTTCAAACTGCAAAGATATCAATCAAAGCCTTCCCTCATCCTTGAAAAGGATGAGATTTCCTTTACCCAATGTCAGATGTGTTCCACCTAACTGAAAGGCTTTGCACTTGGGACACAGGTGATTTTAACCATAAGTTTGTCATCAGCTTGGTTTAAACTCAAGGAAAACAGATCCATCGATCTGGGCAACAGAAGGAGGACTTTATTTTATATTTCAAATTTCATCATTTTTATTGTGCTTTTTCTCCTAAATTATAAGATCCACCCTCGCTACAGTGAAAGGAGAATGAGTAAAAGTTCCTGCAACAACAATGGAAGTTTTGAGTGCTGAATGTTCAGTCTGTGCTTGGACAAGTGTAAATGAGAGCCTCCTCCTCGGGTTTACCTGAAGCAGGCTGGTGCCTGAGCCAGTGCTGAGTGTCGCACTGCTTACCTTAGTTTCACAATAATCCAAAGGAGGGGAATATATTACTGTTGGTGTTTGACAAATGAGGAAATAGAGACCCAGAAGATAACTGTTTCACCTGGGGTCACACGAAAGGTGAGTGGGTGGGGGTTCAAACTAGACAGCCTGACTTCCGATGCCAGGTTCTTAACTTCTGTGTTAGTTGAGGTTCTCCAAAGGAAGAGAATCAGTAGAAAATATACAGTAGGTTCCTGGCTTACAAACAAGTTCCATTCCAGGAGAACCTTTGTGAGTTGGATTCATTCATAAGGCCAACGAAATAAGTCTTAAACACCTTTGACACACATATGCAATGTAAAACATATATGTAAAAAAAGCACAGTGCTGTAAGTCTCCAGCTGCACTGTACAGTGAGCACACGGCAGCACAGCTGTGCCAGTGTCAGGCAGACACGTGAGCTACTTCCTCGATTTGTTCTCACCTCTGCATGTTTGCAGCGCGAGGTCCATTTGTTTCTGTGAAAGTTCGCCAACTCGAATGCTCGGGGACTTCCTGTATGTATTTCAAATACAAGGGGACTTACAGATAGGTTTCCAGGATCAGAGCAGTCTGTGTGCTGGAGAGCCAGAGGACCCAGGAGCTCAGCCCGAGAGGATGGAAGCTGAGAACAAGAGGCATCAAGGCCGCCTTGCTGGCCTGAGGTGGACAGCCTGGTGGACCTCCGTAGTGACTGCTGGGAGGCTGTGTTGGAAGGCGGAAGAAACTGGAGCAGTGCCCAAGGTGGGGGTCGAGACTGGAGCTCTCCCAAATGGGCACACTTCCTTCTTTTATCCTTTTTTAAAATTCCATCTCCCCTTTTAATTCCTTTTTTTATTTTTTCACTGGTTGGTGCCACCCACCTCGGGGTAAGTCTTTGCTCTCAGGTCGCCGGCCCGCACCTCAGTCACCACAGCCACACCCAGATCTGCGCTGCGCTGATCTGTGGAGAAGGTCCCGGTTCATTGCGGCAGATGGATCCTGGATAACGGTGGGACCCTGCGTCGTGTTCTCCAGCGCCCTTATCCCCTTTGGAGTTAAGAGTTCATACTGCAGCTCATTTTCTTCTTGAAAAATCACGCTAACTATGATTGCAAATACACAAAATACCGAGTATACTTTAATTCCTTTGTTCTTTAGCATATTTGCCCAGAAGTTGTGCGCTCATATGGTCATAGTTCTGCACTGACTTACATTGTAGTTTCAGAAGTGTTTCAGCCTCCTCCCTCTTTGCCCCTTAATTATCAGTGCCACTGACTCTGGCGGGCAAATTGATGGTCTCTTCCTTTCCCAGCTGGTCACTCACTTCTGCCTTCCTGTCAAATAATCTTTCTTCTTATTAAAACCGAAGGAAGCCATCCTGAGAGCCTTTTCTAAGGCAGACAGTCACCCCTCGATTCGCAAGTTCTGAAGTTCACGTTTTGTTAAAAGAGGGTGCGCACCGAGGTGTAGTGGTCAGTCCTGTGTTAATCAGATGCCCAGGAGGAGGTCTATGCAAAAAACTCCCTAGAGAAAGAAAACACACTGACTCTGGTCTAATTTCAGCTGGCACCATGGCCCTAACAGAGATCCGATCGCAGGCTTGAGGAGGACGTAGTTCACAGCTTTTAATCTTGCTCACATTGTGGAAAATAATAAGTAAGGATTTTTACCAAGGACTTTGAAGGACAAAGAGCAAAGGAAGGTGACCTTCAGTAATACTGAGAAATGTTAAAGCAGCAGAAGAAAGAGTGTCTGAGAATACAGTACTTCAAGAAACACTAAAATCA
Source organism: Dasyprocta punctata (assembly GCA_004363535.1). Taxonomy (NCBI): domain Eukaryota; kingdom Metazoa; phylum Chordata; class Mammalia; order Rodentia; family Dasyproctidae; genus Dasyprocta; species Dasyprocta punctata. The sequence continues at coordinate 22,785 of RJWM01010948.1, forward strand.
AATCCCTCATTTTGGATAGCATTTCAGTCGAGAGATAGAAATTCGACTATTTTTGTTTGTTGGTTAACTATTAGAATGTTTCACTGTGATTTTATTCATTGTAGATGGTCTGCCAGACATTCTAGGGTAAAAGATATATCTAATTGCTGTTAGTAGCTTGGGCATAGAAAATGGCAAACACATACCACATTTCAAATGAATATTCTCTTAAGAAAATTTTATTTATCTACACATATTTTATTTTTAAACAACTTTATTGAGATATAATTGACACATAAATAATATAATTAATATTTGGTACTCTTCACTCTTGTATATTCCTACATTTCATCTGATACCATTTTTCTTCAGTTTGAGACTTTCCTGACAATTTTTATAATTTGATCTTTGTTCTTCAGTACTTAATATGACTTATCTCCCTGACTGCATTTAAGATTCTATTTTTATTCCACATTTTGAACAATTTCACTATGACAGTTTGGTGCAGTGCCCTTCTTTTTTTATTGTACTTGATGATTCATTAGCCTTCTTGGGTTCATGGATTTATAAAGTTATAATTTTTATCAAACCATAAATTTTCATTAAATTACAAATTTTACAGTTTTCATCAGATTTTAATGACTGTTCTTCAGTTTTCTAGTCTGTCCCTGACCTCTGGTCTGCCCTGGCGAATCTTATAAATGTTCTGTTTATTTTTTAAATTCTTTGTATTTTGCTTTGGATAGTATCTGTAGCTATGTCTTCAAGTTCATTTTTCTGCTATCTTAATCTGTCATTAATTCTATGAAATATATTTTTCATTTTAGATATTTTAATTTCCATCTGTAGGAGTTCAGTTTGGATTTTTGTCTGCTTTCCTCTTCAAATGTCTCTGCTCAGCTTCTTGAATATCTGTAATACAGTCATGGCTGTCTTTTTCTCTTTTTTTTTTTTCTTTTGGTGCTGGGAATCAAACTCACAACCTTCTACCTGCCAGGCAGGCACTTATACCATTGAGCTAAAACCCCAGCCCTGTTTTTTTGAGACAGGGTCTCACTATGCAGTTCAGGCTAGCCTTTAACTCACTTTGTAGCCCAGGCTGCTCTCACACTCACAATAATCCTCCTGCCTCAGCCTCCCAAGTGCTGGGTTAAAGGCGTGCACCACCACACCCGGCTAGAGTCAGGGCTGTTCATGTCCTGCTATATTACTTCTAACACCTGTGTTACTTCTGGTTCACTTTCAGTTGGTATGGTCTCCTCATCATGGGTTTTATTTTTGTGTCTGTTTGCATGCTTGGTTATCTCTATTTAGAGACCAGATTTTGTGAATTTTACTTCTCTTGAAGCTCAGTTTTTAAAAATTTCTACAGCTATTATTAAGCTTTATTTACTTGGGATAATTTGATTCTTTCAATCTTACCTTTGGGATTTGCCCTGTCCCAAGTCTCTGCTAAGGAACTGCCCCAAGGACCCTGGGGCCGTCCTGAGCTGCTGTGGGGTGCCCTGTCTTAGCCTGGGTTCTTGTTCCAGCCCTAGAGCAGGAGTTCTAACCCCTCCCGACACAGGGCTCCTTTCCAGAAGGAAGTTCGGAAGGAGGCCCACAGAGCGCTCTCTGCCCAAGAGCTCTAGCTTTGGCTCCATGGGTTAAAACATTTGTTCTAGTATGTTAGGGGGACACACAGTGGTCTGCTTCAACTCCTCTAGCCACCGGAAGCTACCCAGATGCACACAGATGCCACAAAATGCACATTCTTCCAAAGATCAGGTGTGCAAAATTGAAAGTGTGTGCGTGAATAGAAGCCAAGAGAAAGCAGTGTTTTTTTTTGTTGCTGTTTTGTTTAAAAATCTCTTTACTTTCCTTGTGCTTTGAGTTAGTTTTCAATTTTCCTCTAATATCTTAAGACCAAAACACATCAATATAATTATGTTCTGTGAATCTCATCTGTCAGTTTGAGAAATTTTACCCGTGCTCCTGCCAAGCACTGGCTGACACTGAGGGTAATGGGGATCAGGACGAAGCCTAGGGACCTGTTGGACAGCTGCGCTGTGGCGTCTCTGAAAATGGTCACTCTGCTTTTACTTGCAAAAGCAGATCATACAATAACGGGATCTGGATCTAGAGTTGTATGTGTCTTCACATATGTACTTATGTATATAGATACACAAATACTCTTGAAACATTGACATAAAGGCATACCGTTATCCAAAGTGACTTCCAAACCCATGTTAAACAGTGTCTGTGTATCATTTTCATTTAATACTGTATCTGAACTAAAAAAAAAAAATACAGAAAAAAGACCTTTGAGCAGGAACCACAAGACCTGGAATATGCTCATCTTTATAGTTAAATCCTTACAAGACTTTAAAAAAGGAATTTCCCCTTCCTGAGCCTTATTTTCTCCATCCTTAAAAGCAGAATATAGGTAGGGCAAGATGGTCCCCTCCAGATCTAGAGTTCTGTGATTCTCTAAATATCCACCCCCAGTTGGCAATATGATGCATTCTAATATTGTACAAATATGAAATAGATCTAACATGAAATGAGTCATAATAGATAATTCTAAAAATGCAGAATAATAGATAATTCTAAGAACGCATCAAAAATCCCTCATGCCTCAGTAGTTTCATAGTACTGCTTGACATGCTTGTTAATTTTTTTCTAGGCATCTCTCCATGCTGATGTACCCAAAGATGTATGCGTGTAATTCTGTGTAAATAAGATTGACCATATTTGCAGTTCTGTGACCTGCTGGACAATGACTTAATTTGCTGTTATTAAAACTATAAATTTCACAACTGAGCTGGGAGCTGCCCAGCAATTGTTTCCTTAGTCAGCTGTCTCTTGTTTACGAATTCTTTTCCTGTCTCCCTCTCTCTGTCCCTTCTCTCCTCTCCCCTCCCCACCCCCTTTTCTTCCTGTCTCCCTCCCTGCCTCCTCTGCCCTCTCCTCTCTCACTCGGTCCTTCAGAGAGGCTACTTCCACCTCTGCCACATCTTTTCAAACTTCAGCCACACCCCTCGCCTTCTTCCTGGTCAACAGAAGCAAGAGAGAGAATTCATTTCCTTCCACTTCTTGCACCCAAGCTGATCACATAACTCACCCGTGTTCACCACATCCTTTTCTTTTCTGACGTGGCGAGAGGCGCTCTCGATGCTGCGCGCGTGTCCCGCAATCCCCCGTGGCCTGGCTCCATCCGGGTCTTCTGTGCTGTGCCCCCCGGGCTTACCCTCTCCAGGGCCGCGGACCTCCTCCCAGCTCTTCGCCCAGACCAGCTTCTTTCCTGCCTTAGACCTCTCACTCTCATCCCTGGAATGCTCTTCCCTCTGCTCGGCCTTTCCGGGTCTCCAGGGACGCACTCCTCTTCGCTTTTCCGCAGTCTCAGCCTTTGTGCCCATCAGCTCAGGGGGCGCTAGGTCAGCAACACCGCCTCTCTCACAGCACTGAGCTCAGGAGGAGTTCGTGTTCCTTATCTGTTCCTTTGCTTACTGCCTGGTTCCCTCATGAACTTAGAAACTTCACAAGGGTAGATGCTCTGTCTTAATCACTGATGCAGAGTGCTGTTACCATTTATTGATTGAATGAATAAATGAATGAATGAGTAAGCAAATAAAATATCTTCCTAACATAAAGAGATCATTTCAGTAGAAGAAAAAATGATTCGAAGTTTCATCTAGGCCTCTCTCGTAAACATTGATAGATTAAGCTTTGTGCTATTGACTCAAGTATTTATTTCTTTTCTTGCAGCACTGGGGGTGCTGGGGGAAGTATAGCATTCATGCTTGCTAAGCAAGCACTCTACCACTGAGCTGCATTCCAGTCCTTTTTACTTTATTTTATTTTATTTTGCTTTATTTTATTTTGAAACCAGGTCTTGCTGTGTTACCCCGGCTGACCTCAAACTTGCAATCCTCCTGCCTCAGCCTCCTGAGCAGCTGAGATTGTGGATATGTGCCACTGCACCCAAATTAAGGACTTCATAACTCTAACAGTGTGCGTTGTTTTCCCAGTCACCAAATCGTGAAAAATAAGACATGGTCAGACATTTGAACAGTCTTTGCGAAGTTACTCCTTTCCCTCATTTATGGTGGTAAAAAGTGAACATAGGATTTTCTGGTGAAATGGCCCTTGCTTCCTACTTCTAGGGATGCTTTTTGTAACACTGAAAAGCCATGCTGCCTGACATAGGACCCTGTTGGGGTTCATTCACATAGGAATTTGGGGTTTGGAAAAAATTCTTTAGTTGTGTGAAGCCATATTATTTCTATAACTACGCTGTAGGAGCCATGTCCAATCTACTGAGATCAATAAAGAAGCATTTTGAAAAACACTTTCTTTACCTTCAGAATACCCCAATAAACCCTGGCACATCTTCATCTCCAGGTAACTTCCACTTGGCACAGCACACAGTAGGGCGACTTGCAGCTGGAAGTTACTGTTGGGGTGCTGCCTGGTATTTAGCTGAATAATTTAAAAAATGTAAAATGTTGTCTGTATCTGCTATAATAAGAATTTAGCCTCTACTAAAACAATTTGTACAGAAAGCCATTTGACAGAATTTTTAGATAGATGATAATCTTTTTCTGAGCACCAAAATGATACATTAGTTGTTAAAATTTAGAAAACAAGAATAGACCGGGCATGTTAGACTACACCCATAATCCCAGCATTTGGGCGGCAGAGGCAGGAAGATTGCCATAAGTTCACAGCCAGTCTGGTCTACACAGTGAGCTCAAGGCCAGCCTGAACTACATAGCAAGAACCTACTGGGTGAAGTATTTGGGATCCTATGTCTCAACCCCCCAGATTACATATATGTACATAAGATAAACAGTACCCATAATTACAGTATTTAAAGATGATGCTTTTTAGAGAATATTTATAAGTATATATAGAATTAGAATTATACTGAATAAGAGTTAAACTACCAATATTATTTAATAATCTTTTTATGTTATAGTCTGAAAAAATTACATATCATGAGAAAATTTTCTAGGAAATTAAAATTAATTGGATAGTACTACTGGTATATGATATTACTGTATCAATATAGCTTATTTAATCAGTTCCTAATAATGGAAAAGTTAGAGGGTTTTTTATTTGTTTTTTGCTTTGTCATCTTATGAGTCAATTACGAATATCAGTAAGTATTTATATGTATGTACATTTTCAATTGTTTCCTGATTATAGATTCTTCAAATGAAGTTAATCAATCAGTGGGAAGCCGGTAGCATCACACTTAGTTCTTTCAAAAGGATGTCTAAGAAAAACAGAAGAAAAGGAATCATTCTCTAGCTAACATCTCTTGAAAAGATTCCCGCTCCTCCTAATAGAAATTTGCAAACAAAGTGAGGATAGCGATTTCAGCTTCCTAGTGGGGCACTATAATGAACGTTCATCTTCCTAAAAAACCACCCTGGCGCGCTCTGAGATGAGGAAATGTCTGTGGGAAGATGGGGCTCCGGTCCAGCCCCACGTTCCTGTGTCCACACCATGCAGGGCACCGCCTGGGAGACACTTGAGGAGTGATTGAGTGAATGAATGAACCATACTAACAAACAGCGCGAGGAAACTTTAGGCCTTAACAGTTTTCTGTGCGTTTCAGGAGCTCGTTTCCTTTACTGGTCTCTTGGTGGAGAAGGCATCTCTCTGAGACGTGGATAAAAAGTTTAATCTAAGATTTGTGACCCAGCATCTGACCTTGTCTTCAGTGACTTCTCTGTAAATGAGGCAGCAGTACTCAGCTTTTTAAAAATCTCTGCCATTTAAAAGAAATCATAATTCAAAATATGCTCTCTTTCCTCTTCCTTTGGTCAAGTCAATCTATCAGTTTTTGAAAGCTGGAAGTTTTAATTAGAGAACGTGTATTCCAGAAAGATCCGAGAGAACACAAGCATTGACATGCTGCCTGGGGCTGAATTCTGCAGACAGAATAGCCTGACTATTTGATTGTAATTTTGAAGTCTGTTCTTCTCAAGATATTTCTGTCATGTATAGAAAAGATCCTAAAATTTCACAATTTATTTTTCAAAAGTATCAGTATCTTATTACGGCATTTTCATTTTGTCAAAACGTAATTTGAAGGGACTTAAGATCAGTTTACACGTGATCTTAAAATGCAACAGTGCTTTTTCCTTTGTCACTTTAGTACAGGAGTAACTAGATTTTTTATTATAAAGTAGATGGTTTTTGGAGAAGACTCTGGAGAAGAAGTGTGTTTGGGTTTCTCCCTAACCTTGTTCTGTTGAGAACAGGGTTGGGGTTAAATATTTCTGTAAGCATCCATTTCCATTCCTGAAAGAGAGTAATGGGATTACTGCTATGCAAATTAAGAAAGTCAAGTCAGACGTGGGCGTAGAGAAAGGAGAAATTAATCGTGAAGGCCGGAAGAATTTGTGCCTCATCCTCTCTGCAAGTTGGCTCAGTCCTTAGAAAGGGGGCCTGCGCTTCATTTCGTTCCTAGTGTGAACACCCCGCTTACTGTTCAGTGCCTAGCAGGTGCTTGTTCTCCAGTGTGGTGCGGAGAAGGCCAAAGCTGCTTGTGTAGCCCCACTGTATTTACAGAGGTTTTCCACGTGCTTCCCTGCACCCCAGCACGTGTGTGGAGGATCTGAACCTAAACCTCCCCTGGACTGAGATGAGCCCTGGCTTTCTTGCCTGCCGCAGAAGCAGGTGGCAGTGGGGTACCTGAAGTGTCCCCTGGAGAGGCTGGTCCCTCACGGCGCGTGACAGGCACCTGTCGGGACACAGCTCTCAGCATTTTTTCTCTTGTTCAATTGTGCGCTTTTGAATCTCACCAGTTCTTTCTCCTTAAGGGCAGACTGTTCAAAACTGGCTCGAAAGGAGATAAGAAGGGGCCCGAGGTGACAGCCTGATGCCTTTGCGCTGCCGCCTTCCGGGTCACGCGCTTGCCTTCATTTCTTGACTTCGATTCCTAAACTGCTGGTTCCTTCAGTGAAAGAGACACTGAGAGCATTTCTGGGCTCCTATCTAGGGATGGTAGAACGATTAAATCTTTGGACTTGGTCATTTAGTTGATGAGAAAAAACATACCTAAGCTAGAATACCTCAGCTCTGGGGGAGGGATCTCTTTTTGACTCGCAAAGTCACTGATTTCTGAGAAATTCCCCGCTGACTGCTCTGGAAGGCTTCTCAGAGGAGGAAGCATTTGAGTATTTGGCCTGAGTTTAAAAACTGCAGGGCCTGGAGAGTTACAAACAAGTGAGGTTAGAAAAGTTCCAGAACAGGAAAAGAGAAGAAAGGAAAAACAAAGGCAGGGGTGCAAATGGAAGATAAAAATGCACACCCAAGAGGACACATTGAAGTGAGTTTCAGGCGGGACAGGAAATACTGCCTGCTTTTCCTGAGCTCACTCTTCCAAGAACTGTGTTTGGTTTCCCACCTGCATTCTCCTGTGTAATGCTCGCCATTGCTCAGGTACTGGCACCTCCATTCTACTGGGAGCAGTGATGACCAGAGAGGTTAGGCGACTTGCTCAAGTCACAGAGCAAGTAGCAGAGTCAGATTTCAAGCCCAGTCTCATGGGAAAAGTCTAGTGTTTAGTTATTTTTATACTGTCTCAGTAGGCAAGCAAGGCTACAATACTAGCCAGTAGTAGAAAATGATGCTGAATTATTAATGGTATTTATTATTTATTGTAGCTACCACCTGCCTCCAATAAGTATTTTCAGTACAAACATGTTGGACAAATTGGCTCGATCTAACTTAATCCCTACAACAGTGTGGATTTCTCGGTTTATGACTGAGAAGGGAACTAACCTGATAAACTAATGTCAAGGAAGTGGCAGGCCCGAGCAGGGGCCAACATTGGTGACCACTGAATGAATCCTTAGCTGGCACGTGATGTTGCTTCCCAAGCCAGACCCAGAGAATAAGGGGCCTGGGGGGCCAGCACAGTGTGCCCCCATCCACCCTGCAGCACACAGGGAGAGGCTGACGCTTGGGGAGTGAGGCGGTGACACGGCCGGATCGGGCTTTCGGATGGTTGCTCTGGGCTCAGCATGGACTACAGGGCAGGAAATGAGAACGGGGCCACTCTGTGTCCAGCACAGACCATCGTGGACAGAGAAGGGAGCTCGTGGTGCCAGGCTCGCGGTGGCCAGGCGGTCTCTGGTGCTCGGCAGGCAGGGTCCCTCGCTGGAGACCCAGGTTGCCGGTGCGTGCTGTGAAATGGGGCGCCAGGAGGGTCCCGAGCTGGCAGCTCAGTACGGGGAGGGCCTGGAACGGGATTGTCAGGCCCGGGCTGCAGCTGCAGCCTCCCGGAATTAGCCTGGGCAGCTGGCGGCGAGACTGGCTGTTCTCCACGGCCCTCGGCGGAAAGCACAGCGAGTCCACACGTCAGCGCCTGGGCCTCGTGAACACACCAGGAAACTCGCTTTGGGAGGCTTGGAGTCTCTCGGGGCACTTCCTCTCATATTACCTGCCCTACTAACTCGTAGTTCAGTGGGGAAGAGTCTTCATAAAAATCAGGCTTTTTTTTTTTTTTTTATGAAGCCATCTGGTGAGTCTTCTGTTTGTCTAGCCTGATATCCAAAAATGATCAAGTTAGTGGAGGCTGAAAAATCTCTGCTAGTACAGTCTTAGTAGAAGTTATTTATAGCATGACAGAACAGCCACTACAATTACAATTTAATTCCTGGGTGAGAAGGAACAGGGTACTAATTAGCCCTTCCAGAGGATCGTAATGACCATTCACGTGTGCCAGGCTTTTCCCCACATGTGTAACAGGTATGAATTCTCAACGCCATTCACTTGAGGTGCGCAATAAACATAATGATAGTTCATTTACCAAAGCCATTTGGGCCAGAGTCGATCTGGTGGTCCAAGTGCATCGGCGCACTCCCAGGACAGGTCCGATGTGGAAATGTGCAGACCACTCCGGGGGCAGAGTGTGATCACACTCTCCCTCCTTCCACCAGGGAGGAGAGGAGGCCCGAGAGAGTGTGCTCGGAGCCAACCCGGTGACACTAGAGGGGGTGTCCACCTCTGCGTCACAGCTTGGCACACCCTGTCATAGCCTCCCACACTCAGATTGAACTCATCAGAAACCTAAGCTCCCCAGGGACTGGAAGAACCGCCAGCTTCGATTTCCCCCGTTTGATTCCTGGCTCAGGAACAAGGGAAGGGGCAGGTTTTCCCGCAGTCATTTCCAGGGGAGACTGTCCACACAGCTGACGTCTAGCGTGGAGCTCTGTGTCCCTAGGACAGGACTCTGTGTGCCCCACACACCTCCTTCTTAGTTAAAGTCCACTTCCTGCTCAAGACCTGTGGGAGCTTACAATGGTCTTGTCCCCGTCACACTGCAGGGCCATAGAAAGGGCTTTGCTTTGTTCCCACAGCCTGGTGTGTCCAAAATAGAAACAAAGGTTCACAAATTGTCATTTTTACTCCTTAGTCCATTTCTGAGAAATCCCAGCCACAGTGCAAACGATGACTCCATGTGTCTCTAAGGATGAGGTGGGAGAATGAAAGGAGAAATTCAGTTAATGACGCCCACGTGCGCACACACACTCCCACAGTCTTCTGTGATCTCCATAGCATCTCATGGCCGCAGGAATGATGAGTTTAACAAGGAGAAAAACAAGGCTTAGAAAAGCGAAGGGCCGTGCTGAAGGTCCCCTGAAGCTGGCAGGTGCACCCAGTAGTTTGGACACCTCTGTCTGGCTACAGAGGGTGAGCTCTTCCCCTCGCCTGCAGAGAGCAGAGGCTACAGCTGCCTAACACGGCTCCACTTCGATTTCACCTTTTAGGATATATATTGGGACTGTGTGTAAATCAAAGTAACTTGTTCTATGGTCTACTCTGCAAATTGCAGATGCAACAGTAATTACACTGTATCCGCCTTGGGAGGGTCTCCTCCACGACGGATGGAACGGCGCTGTGCTTCCAGTGGGCACACCATTCCTCCTGGATTGGACGGCACCCAGCAGGCTCCCGGTTGAAATTTCCCTTGGTTTATCCCAGACCCATGCATGGTCAGTCTTGTCTGGAAGGCTGGAGGCACCAGCTCTGGTTCTTGGCCTCCCGTCCTCTCAGACTCACGGCCTGAGTCCAGTACGGTCTCCATTGCCGACGTTCCCTCTTTGTGTTAATCACAGCAAGTGAGGGGATGGAGGGCATTACTCACTGAGGTGTCCAGGAGACGGTGAATTTCATGGTGAAAACTCAGCTGTGTAACTCATGGCAGAAATCAAAGAATTGTGCTTTTACTCTTTCTAACTGAAATTCCATTTAGGAGGTGAAACACAGAAATACCTTGAATTTCACTGGCCACAACTTCATTTCCCTGCTCTTAAATTTTTCTTAATTCATTAAAATTTCATAAAAATGAAAATAACCACTGACATTTTATTCTTAAATGTTTGTTTTATTTTTGCAGTGCCTAAAGATGTTAATTGCCAGTATGTTAAAGTTGCAGCCATTAATGCAAATTGGGAGAGAAAATGTTCGCTGACTATGAAGAAAGTGCAATAAAGAGTAAAAATAAATGTACATATAAAAGGAAATGTGTCCCTACAAAAATGACTAAAAGGAAAAAGAGTGGTTGGGGGTGTAACCCACTGGTAGAGTGCTTGCCTAGCATGTAGGAGGCCCTGGGTTTAATCTCAGCATAATAAAAGGAAAAATAATGCCAAGTTATGGCAAGAGTAGAAAACAATTGGAATTGTCTTACGTTAATGGTGGGAATATAAGTTGATGCAACTTTGGAGAACTGTTTAGCAGCGCTCACATGATTATATGTATATGTTTTTAATGTGGTATATATATGTATGTAAAAATGTGTAATCTGTGCAATATATAATTATATATAATAAATATATATATGCCTGTCAATCTATCTCTATATATTATAAACACCATGTCCAAACAATTCCATTGTTAGGTAAATACTTCCCAAAAGACATAAATTAATGTGTTCATAAAAACTATTTCTATTTTTTCTTTTGGTCGGTGTCGGGGATCAAACTCACAACCTCACACCTGCCAGGCAGGCACTGAAGCCACTGAGCCAAACTTCCAGCCCTGTTTTTTCTGAGGCAGGGTCGCACTATGTAGTTCAGTAAAAACTATTTCTAAAACCACCAATTCCCAGCATTAGTATAATGCAGCAATTAAAAAAATGACTTTCCAAAACATGGATGAAGTTCACACATAAAAATACTGAACAAGATAAGCCGGATACAAAAGAGAATAACGCTTATCATTTAGTTCACTTAAAATACACTTAAACAGTAACACACCATCTTAGGAGTCAGGACTAACTTCCGGTGGGGTGAGGCTTCGAATTCCTGATGATGCTGTTTCGGGGACAGAGGAGAGGGGCGCCCTCCCTGTGGAATTCGGTGAGCCCTGCGCGTGTATGTAACAAATAAGACATTCGCTTTAAGAAAAGTTTTGTGTGAAAGGACCAGGAGACACACAGATGGGAAAATCAGGACAAACTAAATATTGTTAGCAAATTAATTGGGCAGAAATTGCAAAATGTTATGCAGATGAGGACTATCACATATGCTGAGTCTAAAATACATTTTAGTGGCCCCACCACATGGTTTTGAAGTCAATTGTAAGAAACTGTACAAATCTTGAATCTATCATGGGAGCAGTTCTATTGTTCAGGACACTTAATAGCAAGAAGGCCTGAGACACAGGAGCAGCGCAACCTGAGGAAGATGGGGATGTTGGTGCCACGGTGGTGCCTGCGCGGCTGCCCCTTGTCCCTTGTGGGTGCTCAGACCCCATCTGCCTGTTGGGGTCTCCAGAGTTTGTATCCAGGCTGAGTATCTCACCATCATTAGGGGGTCTTTTAGCATTAGAGGCCTGAGTCAGCCAGCCCATTTCATACCAAATGAAACCGGTGGGTGTTTAAACAAAAGGGTGCCCAGCGCCCCAGGGTGGTCTTGGAATTTAACCACTGGCTTGGGGCCCCGGCTGGCTCCAGCTCTCCCTGACCTGCCTGCTGTGCCTGGCTTTGATTCACAGTCGTGTGTTTTAAACACAGACAGGGGATGCGCGTAACAGTTGAATTGCTGTTGACTAAGAATGGTAGCCACAGCCCCAGGCAGGGCACGGTGCTCCGGGGCTTTGCAAAGCTTCGTGCTGCGGTCACCCAAAATCAGCATCATCTTGGAGGGCAGGTGTGACCCAAGGAACGCTATGACCGTGGCTCCGAAGTTCCTACAAGGGGACCCCACATCCTCTGTGGTTGAGTAAAGTTACCACCCTTGCCAGTGGCTCCTGTAGTTGTCAGTTTTCTGTGGCCGAGCAGTAGTGCTGACTTTTTAAAAAAAATTTTTTTTGGCTACCTTTTATTCATTGTTCTGCCCATGAGTGGCCAGGTCCCGTTACTTCAAATTTCCTGCTATGTTTCCAGCTTTGGGCAAAGTCTGTGCTACTACAGGAACTGCACAATGTGTTTGCCTATGAATAGCTTAAATACAATAAGAACCAACCTGAAGGTGACCTTGACGGTCCTAGTTCCGAAAAGAGGCAACGCCCTTGAGTCCTGATAGTGCAAAACAGTAACTGCTACCAATGAACCTCACCAAGCACATTCCCGTCCAAATCAGCGGACTGGTCAGCAGAGTGGTTCTTGAGCCGTCTGTTCACAAACCGAGGTTATTCAAACCGAGGGCCGTGCCCACGGCTGGAGTCCCAGTGACATGGGAGGCTAGGCCAGAGAATCACAAGTTAAAGGCCAGCCCAAGCAACTCAGTGAGACTCTGTCTCAACATAAAGCAATGGAAAGGGCTGAGTGTGTAGCTCGGCGCTCCCTGGGTTCAGTCCCTGCTATGACGAAAAGGAGTTAAGTATCAGAATTGAGATATGTTACGGACATGTACAAGTTCCCCACAATGAATACAACCATTATGTTCTGCAAACATGTACTAATGAAAATGCACAATTGAAAAATGATATATGTCAGTCACAAAGCTGGGCTCTTACCCTACATTATGATTGAGTTATTGCAACAAACCAGCAATAAAGGTATTCTCGGCTGTGCTTTACAGGTGTGAAAATTAAGACACAGATCAGTAATTCCCCCAAAGTGACACAGCTGCTCAGTAGTTGAGCCAATATTTGAACCCCACATTGAAAACTAGTTCTTTAAACAACAAATTTTGCCAAGTCATCATGAGATAGTAACTATGATTGGAGAAACAGTGAATTTCTTCTGAACATGGACGATTTGCCAGATTGGATCAAATCTCTACCGTGTAATGCAGTAGCATTCTGGAGGGGCAGACCCTGATCCTTGACGACTGGGAAGGTTGGTCCACATCTTGGTGTGGCCCTGGTTCGCCCCTGCTTCCTGGAGTGACTGAGTGGCCCTTTCAGCTCCCTAAAGGATCTCTGAATGACAAACCACACAGTCATCCTATGAACACGTTGGCCATTGCCGGAAACCTCCACACTACTTCAAGTAAATCCAGGTTGTGTGAAATAGAGGCTGAGCCAGGAGGAGACGGATTTGTGGAACTGACACAGGACACACGGGGTCCACACCAGGCTGCTTCTTGGATAGAAAGAGCTTTTCGGGCACCTCTGAGCTTTCCCACAGGGGTGGCCCTTGCTTAGCCAAGCAGGCACCTGTCTCACCTGTGCCTTATCAAAGTAGGGAAGTCAGTGGACCCAAATATGGTGCAGGGTTCTGAATCAGGCGGCACATGGGGACACGGAATGTCTTGTTCCCAAGGCATGGGCAGCCCTGTGGGTATTTCAGCATCAGAACACACGGGCTCAGCTAGGGCACCCTGTTTCCTGTGTGGGCTGGCCAGGTAGGGCTTGGTGCCCTCGGGAAGCTCGGTGACCCTCTCGGAGCTCAAAAATGCTTCTTTACCTCAGGAGCCTTCCCATAGCAAATGCCCTGTGTGCAAAAGCAGTCTGGTGACCCAGTCAGTCCTGCGGCCTGGACGACTCAGTTTCCCCTCAGGTCCTCTGATGCAATCTTCTGAAACACGTGATTTCCAGGGTGGAGCTCCACACGGCAGTCCGGCGAGCGCCGGAGCTTCAGGCGGACTGGCTTGGAAACACCAATAAAAGGACTTTAAAATCTAGGTTCAGACTCTATGGAGGGTGTGGCTGGATCCAGGATTTCAGTGATGTCACTGGAGATCCAGCTACATGTCTCCAGTCCTCACTGTGCTTCCCAGTACTTATAGACAGTGGAACCCCTCCAACCATGCGAACACAGCCAGGTCCCAGTGTCGGCGATTCAGCATGCTTGAAACTCAAAAGAAAGATTGCTTTTCCCCAGTGTGTGTCGCATCCCTGAAACACTAACCAAGCTAAGGAATTTTTTAAAAGGCGATAGTGAACACTTATAAAATGTTCTTCTTATGTGCTAGTAACAGGTTTTAATTCCTTTAATCTCTCCATGAGCTCCACAAAGGAGAAGCTATCATTGTTACTGTCTCCATTTTGTACAGGAGGACACTGAAATGCAGAGAGGTCAAGTAGTTCCTTCAAGGTCATGTGCTTTGTCCTTGATGGATGAACCAGTTTGAACCAGGAAAACCGTCTATGGGACACATGCTCTCGACATTCCACTCTGCCACAGAAGCAAGTAACAGGTAGCCTCATGAGGTGAGAAAGAAAATTATCTGCTGAATAAACATTGAAATAGTCATAGAAGCTGGGCATGGTGGCGCACGCCTTTAATCCCAGCACTTGGGAGGCTGAGGCAGGAGGATCCTTGTGAGGTCGAGAGCAGCCTGGGCTACAAAATGAGTTGAAGGCCAGCCTGAACTGCATAGTGAGACGCTGTCTCAAAAAATAGGGCTGGGGATTTATCTCAGTGGCGTAAGCACCTGCCTGGCAAGTGCAAGGTTGTGAGTTAGATCCCTGGTACCAAAAAAAAAAAAAAAAAAAGAGTAATAGATATCCACTAGTCTTGTCCTCTAGACCTAGATAATACTTGCTCAGGCAACTGGATCCTTTACCCTCATTGTAAGGAAGATACAGGTCTAGTGGAGGGTCAGAAGATATTCAGCACATACACATTTCCATCACTACACCACACAGTCCCAGGACAAACATTGCTAATTGAACATGGCACGATTTGTCCCCTGGATCTGGGTAAAGCTACAAGGTCCTTCTCAGCACACTGGTCCAGGCAGTGTGGTCAGAGTTGTTAGGTGAAAATGAAATCTGTAGTAATTCCAGGATTAAGTAATTTCTTAAGACATTCCTAGGGCAAATGTTTAGAACCTTTTTTTTCTTTTTGGTACCGAGAATCAAACTCACAACTTCACACTTGTCAGGCAGGTGCTTGTACAGCTGAGCTAAATCCCCAGCCCTCAGAACTTTTTAAAATAGCTCAAGTAAGAGACTTCTAAGGAATGAGGCATCACCGGAGTTTATCAGATGATAGCGAAATCAGCATGTGTCTACTGAGCTTTCCTGTGCCCGGCTGCGTGACGGAAGCTGGGTGTTTGGAAGAGGACCAAACCAAAGTGCCTGTCTTGGATCACACTTTCCGACTTGCAAACAGTTGCTCGTCCAGCCCTCTGGGCTTCCCTCCGCTGACCAGTGCTCTTGAAGGCCTTGCTGCTGTGCACTCCTGGGTGCAGTCCCTTTCAAAGCATGCCTACTTAGAGTTCAACAAGAAATGGTTTCAAGGCAAAAGCCTAGAGACAAACGCAGGCTCTCTCGCTGGGTGCTCTTGCCCTCTGAAGTTTCTCGGAAGTGTGAGGCAGGCGGCTTCTCCCCTGCACCCTCCCTGCCTCGAGCCCTTTGTTAGTTGTCTGACTGTGTGGCATATTCGAGTCCCACCTGCCTGCCGTCGCCATCCTTGTCCTCCTGTCTGGTCACCTGTGCCACAGTCTTGAAGTAACAGCTTACCCACTGTCTCTGACACCAGAATGTCGGCCCTGCCCAGGCCGGAGCAGACCTTATGCCAGCATTCATTCAGGGCTCTACTGAGAGTGCCCGTCCAATACCAGGTGGACTGCAGAAAAGAAGAGGAGAGGAGAGAGGGAAAAGAAGGTCTGACTGTGCCTCCGCCTCACTGAGCATTATGAGAACGAGACTAGCATGTATTTAGCCCCAACGATGCAACTTTCCTTGAGTCTGAACCGCAGACCTGGCTTATCAATTTCAGCATCCTGGTTCTATAAAGGAGATATGGAAGTCCTGAGCACTCAGCTGTGAGACAGCAGGCCAGGGACCCAAACTCAGTCCGCCTCACGCTAAGGTGCTTTCCACAACTTACATGACTCAGGGCAGAGGTCAGCAGCGTGGGCAGGGTGATGCTGCGGGCTGCCTGGTCCTCCGCCGATCCCCACCTCTGTCCACAGAGGCCGGCAGTACTCTCCCCAGACCTGCCGTCACCTCTGGTGGAACAGCCCAAAATATCTCCAGCCAGGATCAGATACCCCTGGAGACAAACTGAGAATCACAGCCTTCAAGTAACAGGTCACATCTCCACAACAGCGTATTAGAAAACACAACTACATTCTCAGAACCAGTGCCTTGCCTAATCTTTGAGTGGCTCTTGGCTTTCCTTTGCTGAGTCCAGGGTAAGGGCACCTTTCCAGCAGGTGAACTCTGGTGTCTCTGGCTGAACTTTTCAGGAACTTGACAGACACTGGATTCCTCCCACTCCGCCTGGTCTCTTTCAGACTCTGACTCTGGAAAGCAGAGAGGGGAGCCTCCCTTGAGTCAGGAAAGGGGAGCATAAAAGTGAGGCCCAGATGCGAGGGATTTCTGCCTTACTGCATGTATGGGTTTGATCCTGTGTACCCCCAAAGTCTCATGTAATCGTGGCATGGACAGGGCTAATTCTGGCGTTTGTGATTGGTTTGCTGTCTAGCACTGGGATTGGTGATGTGAGTGCTGCACCCGCGCAGGGTGGAGCCGACATACAGTGTAGGGGCGAGAGGAAGGCTGTCTTGCTGTCTCTTGCCGTGTTCACACCTTGCTGTTTCGGTGGTCATGATTGGCTGCCCCACCACACCATGCTGCCTTGGAGCCGACTAAGTATGGACTGAAGCCCCCTTTCTTTCCCTAATTTTGGGCATCAGGTATTTTGTCCCAGCAATGAGAAAATAGTAATTAAGACACTGCACATCCAGACAGTCTCTGCTGAGAAAGGGAGTTGCAGAATCAAATCTCAGCCACACATTATGTTTGCCATTGAACTCATTTTGGATCCATTTGTATTAAACTAGGAAGCAGTTTCTGGGTCTATTATCATTCAGCACAGGGGAAATTTATTAGATATACAACTAAGAGATTTTCTAAATGCTACAACCATACCTTAGTACTCAACTGCTTTGAAATACATGGAATTTGGTACTAGGTAACATTTTGATTTGAAAAATTTGTCCCAGTTCTCATCATTGCTTGTTTGGTACCCAGCACATAAGCCAGAACCTATGGCTGTCGGCTGCCTTGTGACTCGATACTCTTTCCAGTCAAGACAATTTGTTTGGTACATGTCCCTTTTGGCATTGGTACCACTGTCTTAAGGATAAAGTGGTGGAGCTGGGCGTGGTGGCGCACACCTTTAATCCCAGCACTCGAGAGGCTGAGGTAGGAGGAGTGTTGTGAGTTCCAGGCCAACTTGGGCTACAACATGAGTGCAAGGCTGGCCTGAGCTACAAAGTGCCACCCTGCCTCAAAAAACCCAGGCCAGGAGTTTGGCTCAGTGACTTAAGTGCCTGTCTGATGGGTGCGAGGTTGTGAGTTCAATCCCTGGTGCCGCAAAAAAAAAAAAAAAAAAAAAAAAAAGGATGAAGTGGTGGCCAATAGTAACTGGGAATTAGTGACATTTGGTGGGCCATGTGACATTGCTTAGAGTTAAAACGAGGTCATTATTATTGTTTTAGAATAATCTGTCCCGCTTTAGTCAAGTACCGGGAAGTATTTTTGGCTCGCAGCTGTTTTAATGAGCGGGGCAGGAGTGTATAATTGTGGGTGGCTGGGCATTTAGAACAGCTAACACATTCTCTCCAGACCTATAATAACTTCACACAGGCAGGACAGGGAGAGAGGCCAGTGCCGAAGGACTGCCATGCAGGGATGGTAGGCAATCAGAAGCATCACCGTGGGTGGCGTTGGAGTGGGGTTAACCAGGCAGGGTGTGCTGGGGTGAGGCTGCCACAGGGAAGAGTATGGAGTGGTGAGTGGAGCGGCACTGACCCGGAGTGGCAGGGATTCCACCAGGAGAGAGCAGGTCTGCGGCGGTGGTCCTCGCCATGGCTACCGCTGATTAGCCACGGCGCTGTTTCAGCCTGAGGTTTCCAGGCAGTTGTCTCAAATGAGTGTGAGTGTGAGTCTGTGTGTGTGTGTGTGTGTGTGTGTGTGGCCAGATGAAGGTAACTGGAGACCACTTTGCTAGTGGCAGGCCCTCCGACTGCAACCTGGCCGCCTCAGAGGGAAAAGAGTCCTTAGCATTTAGGAAGCCATCGCATTTATTTGCAATCTTAGGCAGGCTGACAGTCGATGGCCCTCAGCAATCGCCCCTGATCCAGCCTCCTACTTGTGAGTATTTCCTCTGGTTTTTGGTAGCTGCTAAAATCAGCTCCTCCAGCAGATGCTGGTGAGCCTGCTAGTGGGAGCAGGTGCACTTCCAGCCCGGGGTGGCCCAGATACCCCACACCTGCTGACTGGGCCTCTCTGCTCCATGGCTCCGGGTCCAGGTGCGAGGCACGGCCCTGGGGCTGACTCTGGTGCTGGGAGACAGAGCACGGCTTGCAGTGGGCATGAAGGAGGGGCACAGACAGAGCCCCCCACGCCAGCCCAGGCCATCTCTGCCTCTGTTCTGGGTTTAACCAGTGCCTGGGCGTGGGCGGTCACACCTCGCGTCCTCTGAGGGCTTCTTCGGGGCTCCGTGGCCTCCCCCAGAGCTGCCGAATCTCCGGACTTGGGCCCCCAGCTGCGCTCCTGCTGTCTGCCTGCACTCCCCTTCTCATCCGCCTGTCTCCTGGTTTCGTGAAAGAACACTTTTCTGCTCCACTCAAGTCCACGGTAGCCTTTTTGTTAAGTTTCATTTATCAGCAAATATAAATATGACAACCTAACGGTCTGGCCACTGGAATTTAGTTAAATAGATCATGCGTAATATTCAGTGGCAAAATGGTGACAGAAAACTTTCTGGAAAAATATGTAAAATAATACAATATATGTAGTATTTTTAGTTAAGCAACAAACTGGTTTATAAAATGGCACACAGAGTAAGCCGGGCGTGGTGGCGCACGCCTTGAATCCCAGCACTCGGGAGGCTGAGGTAGGCGGAGCCTTGTGAGTTCGAGGTCGGCTTGGGCTACAACGCGAGCGCAAGGCCAGCCTGAGCTACATAGTGCGACCCTGCCTCAAGAAACTAGGGCTGGGAGTTTGGCTCAGTGGCTTAAGCGCCTGTCTGGCAGGCGCGAGGTTGCGAGTTTGATCCCCGGTGCCACAAAAAAAAAAAGAAAGAAAGAAAGAAAAGATCGGTATTTACCAGAGATCCGCAGAGCGGGAGGCAGAGGAGCCGGTGGAACGCGGGGGTTTGTGGGTGGTTATACTCTTCTGCCGGATATTGCAGTGGACACGGGCATTGTGTACGCAACAGAGCCCTGAGCACTGAACAACACACAGTGACAGCATACTCACAGTTGTGTGCCCTTGGGCCAAACAGTCCATCCCAAGCCAGGATGTGAGCTGGGGCAAGTGTGTGCCTGGAGTGGGGGGAGTCTACAGAAACTCATTCCCCGTTTGCTCAGGAGGACAGAGGCCGCAGAGTGCAGAGCCTTGGGCCACGGCGAGGTGCTTGGATGTGACTGTAGGGACAGTGGGGCATCCACCGATGGTCTAGAGCGGGAGAAGCAATTCGAGGATTTATATTCTGGGACGATCACCCTGGCCTCTCTGCATGCACCGGATGGCAGACGGCTGCGCACCGGGAGGCAAGCGGGGGAGGCTTTGCTGGCTGTCGCTTGTGCGGGAGGACCTGCTGTGGTCCCTGGCTGTGGCACGAAGGCGTGAGGCACCAGGACACGGACTGCAGGCGCTGTTCCTCTCACTGTTCGCCCTGCGGTGCAGCAGGCCGGGGAGGCCTGAGCACCGCCCTTTGTGTCAGGCCCCCAGCACAGTTGCTTTTTTAGGCCATCTGCGTCTGTGAAGTGTAAGTAAAGTTCAAAGTGCGGAAAGCCATCGTCTCAGCTACACTCTGGCTTTTGTTCTGCAGTGTAATTCCCCCGAAGGTGTTCGTGCAGGCTCCTGACTCGCCGCTGAGCTGGGGGCCTCTCTCGAAGGGCTGGCCGTCGTCTGTCAGAGCTCGGGCCTTGTGTGGTGTGCAGGGAGATAACAGGCGTGCAGTTTAACGTGCTGCAGATGTCGGCGACGGTGACTCAGGCTCCCGGCAGAGCGCCAGCCAGGAGATCTGCCGCCGCGTTCAGATTCTGTGTCTGTGCCGGAAACGTCTCCAGCAGTAATTGCAGAGTTCATAGTGATGTAAATGCAGCCAGAGCTGGAGCAGCCTCGCAGATGTACATCATTAGGGGCTCGTGCTGCTGCGCAGTGGGCTGTTTAGAGATGATCATTTGCAATCAATTTCCCAGCCTCTGTGGATACAAAGAATGTTCTTTCATTTTGTTTAGCTCATTTAAAATCTGCCCTCCTGACATTTTGATAAAAGGTAATACTGATCCTCTTGTTTGAACAGAATGTGCCCATAACAACGAGCCTGGATGCGGGCAGAGTGTCAGCAGAGCTCTGGGAAAGGAACACACTGTTTTCCCCCTGACCTCAGGGTCCCTGCCACTTCCTCTCTCCTTACCTGTGTGGCTGGGAAGCAGGCAGGTGCTTGACTCCCAAGTCGTAAGGCCCTGCCTGCAAGGTGTCTTGGTCACTTTCTCATTGCGGGGACAAAATACCCAACATCCACAAGGAGGAAAGGTTTATTTTGGCTCACAGTTTCAGTCCATACTCGGCTCCAAAGCAGGTGGCGTGCAGAGGGGCATCACAGAGGAGAAACGGCCCATGGCAGGGCAGACAGGGGACTTGAGCCTTTCTTTCCCTTTTTATCCCATCCAGGATGCAAGTTTATTGGTTGGTCCCATCCACACCCAGGGTGGGGCTTCCTTCTTCAGTAAATCCATCATCAACAACCAGAGTATGTGAAACTAATCAAAAGAGTAATCCAATACCACACACCAGGGTCCACTCACTCCCTGTATCCCCACCTTTGGGAACACGAAGCTTTGGGGAGACAACAGGATATAAGCCGTAACACAAGGGTCACAAGTGCTGCTTTTGTTCCTAAGTGAAAGTTAAAAAAAATATATAAAGCTTTAGGAATACAGAGGAAATATCTAACTATCTACTTGAAATATTTGGTTCCTATTTAATGTGCTAGGATCCTAATGGGAAACAGATACATATTCAAACAATACAGTTTGTGGCACAGGAAGTAGGAATAAAAACCCAGTCTGGTGTGTGTGGGGTCATGCAGGACCCGGAGTAGGTGGCAGGAATACTGTTCTCACCCTGGGCCCTGAGGGAGGCAGGGCAGGGTCCCTGCAGAAACCCAGAAGGAAGGGAGGAAGGAAGGAAGGAAGTTAGAAGAGAGGGAGGTGTCTTGGTTACTTTTCACTCCTTGCTGGGACAAAACACCTGACACCCCAAATTAGGAAAGGTTTATTTAACTTACAGTTTTTGGAGGTTTCAGTCCATAATCAGCTGACTCCAAGGCATGGTGGCATGGCACAAGGACAACACTTCAAGGCAGCAGCAAGCAAAAGCAGCCAGAGTAAAAGGGGAGGCAGAGCAAGGCTCTTTTCCTCCCTTATATTGTACACAGGACACCCCCGCTCCAGGGTGGCTGTAGCAGTCAACAAATCTCCTTGCCTTCCTTTGTATAGGACAAGGGTATTTATAAAGTAAGAACCCTGGCTCCCTGCTGAGTCTCGCAGTCAAACTTCTGACCTTCTCAAATTGACACAATGAACAGGTAACTGCTTGTGCTCTATGCCCCAAAATATAGACCTGCTGAGTTACTTAATCAAGCTTCTAGACTTCTCAAGTTGACACAATGTATAAACCATAACAATTCACCCCTTGTCAACTTGGCAACCGGACACATTTCTTTAAATCAGTCTCCAGATACAAAGGCATGCTTATTCTTAACATTTTGCAACTCAAATATTATAATTCATCTTAATCCTTAAGAACCAGCATTAAGTCTATCAACATTATATTACATTAGAAACATAACATTTTGTCCTTGGACCCCCAAGACTCGTGCACATCCATTTGTGCAAAAGACATTTAGTCCATCTGCAAGAGCTGCCAAAGTCCTAAAAGTTTCAGCATTGCTGAAAAGTTCAAGTCCCAAATCTCCTCCGAGATCTATGATAAACTCTTAACTGCAGCACCCTGTACAAGTGAAAGCAAGGTTAAACACTTCCAGCATATAAAGGCACAAGATAAACATTACCATTCCAAAAGTTACAAACGGGAATACAAAGCTTTGGAACCAAAGCAAGTCCAAAATCCAGCAGGGCAAACATTAAGTCCTGGAGTTCTATGCTCGGCATCTGAAGCAATCTGGTTGCAAGCTCCAAAAGGCTGAGTGATTCCACCCTTGTGGCACTTCCAGGGGTTTTAACTCCCACAGCTTCTCTCTTCTTCTCTCTTGGGCTGGCTTTGCTCCCTCATTGCAGGTTTCCTTAGATGATCCATGCTCCTGGCTTTTCCAAACTTCTGGGTTCTCCACTGAACCTTGGACTTTACATTCACAGCTTCTCACACTGCCCTCTCAGGAGCACACTGCCTGGCCTCCCAAGTCTTCTGAAATTGGGGTGGAAGCCTTTTTAATCTCAGGACACTTGCATCACGTGAATAATGCCAAGGTCTGCTGCCAGCTGGAGCAGTAGTCAGGCTCTCCTCTCTCTTGGCTGTAGGAATCGAGTGCCTGGATCACTGGGCACTCTGGACCTGATTCTGAGGAACAGATTCTCTATGTCATCTCCATTCTGGAACATGGTGCTCTGAGGCATTCTCTGCCAAGCAAAGTCTTTCACTTTTGCAGTTTTGAGGCTGCAAAGCATGGGGACCAGCTGCCTCTTCCTGTGAGGCCCACAGGCCATCTTTTTTACTCCTTTAATCCTTCTCAGCAATCAAGGTTTCAGCTCTATCTTTACAGTCCACAGCTTTCTGGCCAAACTCACAAGGTCTTAAATCACCATGCTGGGCTCTGTGCTCTTGATTCCCAACATAAATCTGGCTAAAAGCCCCCAACAAAAGCCAGGCCACCATGTCAACATTAGATTGCTTTGAAATTTCTTTCGCCAGTTTAATCAGCCCATCACCCTAAAACTCAGTCTTAGACAAGGTCTCTGGGCATGAGCAGAATGCAGACAAACTTTCTGCCAAGCCATAACACACATCATGTGGAGTCCAACAACCAACACAGTCCTTCTTCCCAGCAGAAATCTCCCGAGCCTGGTCTTTACTGGCAGGCTTTTTAAAAAACCTTCTGATCTCCTGACTTTGATCAGAATCTCCCCTAAGAACAGCCTAAGCTGTTCCGGCTCTATGCATTTAGGCGACATCTCTGAACCTTTCCAAACTGTTCCCACAAGCCATTTCCAAAGGCTCTTGAACCACATGGTCAGGTTTAGTCACAGCAACAACCCCACTCCTGGTTCTGTCTTGGTTACTTTTCATTCATTGCTGGGACAAAACACCCGACACCCAAAATTAGGGAAGGAAAGGTTTGTTTAACTTACAGTTTTTGGAGGTTTCAGTCCATAATCAGCTGACTCCAAGGCAGGGTAGCATGGCACAGGGACAACACTTCAAGGCAGCAGCCAGAGCAAAAGGGGGGAGCAAGCCTCTTTTTCTCCCTTATATAGTACACAGGACACCTCCCTCTCCAGGGTGGGTGTAGCATTCACAAATCTCCTTGCCTTCCTTTGCACAGGATGAGGATATTTACAAAGTAAGAACCCTGGCTCCCTGCTGAGTCTCTCAGTTAAACTTCTGACCTTCTCAAATTGACACAATGAACAGGTAACTGCTTGTGCTCTATACCCCAAGGTGTAGACCTGCTGAGTTACTTAACAGCTCTGGACTTCTCAAGTTGACACAAAGTATAAACCATAACAGGGAGGGAAGGAAAGAGGGGAGAAGGGAGAGTGATGGAAAGAAGAAAAAAAGGAGGTAGAAAAGAGAAAAAAGAAAGGAAGAAAGGAAGGAGAGAGGAAAAGAAAGGAGGAAGAGAAAGGAGGATTAACAGAAGGAAGAGGAGAAGGGAAGGAAGGAGGGAAAGGCACTGTCCTGAAAAGAGCTGACTTCCAGGGGCCCAGCTCGGGCTCCCAGCAGACCCTGCCTCCTCCCGATGACCCAGTGGCCCGGAGCTCCTGCTGGCTGTAGCCAAGCCGAGCCAGAGAGAGGGTACCAGTGCTGCGGCCCATCTGACAGCCGGCAGCTGGGAGATCGGAGGTAGTGGGAGAAAGGTGAAAAGTGATTCTGGAGGGACAGATGCATGGGATATTTGAAGAAGTGCATTCTAAAATAATACATTAATTTTTGAAATGTTGCCTTTGTCTATGACAGTGTTTTCTACAACTGCTTTATTCAAACTCTTCATCAATTTTGTTTTCATTGCCAGTGGCATTTCTGAGGTGTCTCGCAGTGCCAGAGTTCAAGCTGTGAAATGAACACATGGGACTTGCACCCCTCCTAGTCTCTTCCTGGAACTTTTACCCAAGTCACAGACACACATTTGTCTAGTATGACAATCGTCACTCTTTTATACATTCATGTGTATATACATACGGTATAACTACTCATTGTTTCACTTTCTAAAATGATTTAAGAATTATTGATATTTGATCTTTGGAATTGATAGGTCATATGAATGAGAAAAATGAGGAAATGTATTTTAAATTGCTTTATGTATCTTGCCAATTTTATCTGCTTCATATACATCCACAAAGAGGACTGAGATTACTGCAGAAATGTTGTGTCTTCACAAAGGCTACTACTTGGTGATGAAGTATCCTAGAATTTCAGAGATTTGTAGTGATATTGCATGAGGATATTGCCTTTTATTTCAGTAAGACAGTATTATTTTGGGCAGCCATATACTCTGCTAAAACTATCTAGACCTCCATTTGTTCAGCTGGAGAGTAAAAATAATACATGGTTACCTCACAGAACTGAAGAAAATTGACTCAAATAATTCAATTAACATAGGAAGTGCTTGACTTCACTTAGTTTGTGTTGATTTTGAGATCGAGTCTCACTGTGTGGTCCAGGCTGACCTGGAACTCCTGGGTTCAAGTGATCCTTCTGTCTCAGCCTCTTGTGTAGCAAGGACTTCTCATCATGCACTTCAACTCCCTGTTGTGTGTTATTTATAAATTTTCCAAATAGCTATAAATAATCAATTTCCTTAAAGAGCTGTCTTCTTAACTGATGATCACTCTTTTCCTATTCGGACTCACTGGGGCCAACCCTGTCCCCGTCTCTGATCTTCTCCGTAAGCTTAGAAAGCAGGGGCGCTGATGCCTCTTGAGCCTCCCGGGCTTTGCCCAGAGGTGGTGAAAGTGTAGACATTTCTCTGCGTCCCTCCTGAATACTAGACTGCTGATTCGATTTTTACCTTTTCCTGGTTCCACTTGCATTCTTTTCTTTCGGCTTTCTCGTAAAGGCACCGTGCAAAAGGTTAAGGTAATCCATTGAGTTTGTCCAAATCCATTGAAGCTAATCAAAGCTTAAATATGCGTATTTTTTATAGGCTGGCATTATATTTCTAAAATGCAGGTATTCAGTGCTGAAATTGATAAAGAAGAAGAGTGAATTAAAAAAGCTGGTGTGATGGTGCAGGCCTGTAATCCCAGCATTCTGGGAGGCTGAGGCAGGAGGATCACATGTTGAAGCCCAGTTTGGGCAATTCAGTGACTTAGCCAGACCCTGCTTCAGAATAAAAACAGGGACTCAGGTTAGTGCAAATCTCCATTTATAATCATTTTCAAATACTGGGGAGAAAAACAAAATGTGCAAGCTAATCGCCTTCTACACGCATACACACACCTCTCACAGTGGTTAACTCGTGAGCGCATAAGGAGACTTCCTTACCTATGTGCATGTGTGCAAAGAAAAGCTCCTGGAGTCTTCGCGGGGCCCTGCCGCAGCGGGCACCTACCTCACGAGGCCATGCGAGCCCCATGCTGGGCGTGGCGCTCAAAGAATGTGCAGGTCCTGCCTCTTCCTGGATTTGGTTTTTGTTTTGTTTTGGATTTGGACACACGGAGACCTCCGAGTACACTCCGTGATGGAGGGATGAAGACGCCTGCCTTGCTAAAGCCGCGTATGTGTGTGTGCACGTGTGCGTGTGCTTGTGTGTGCATGTATGCGTGTGCATGCGTGTGCGGTGGGCCTGCTGCGCTAAGGAGAGTCTCTCCCTCCTCTCCCACGCCGTCCCCCAGTCCCCAGCCCAGGGCCAAGTTAGCGCCTGCAGAGGCCGGAGGGGGCCGCGCTCGCTGGGTGGCGCTCAGCCCGGGCCCAGGGGAAAGGCGCGGGGACACCTCCGGAGGCGCCGGGCGGTGGTGCTCCCTCGGGTCCGCTCCCGCGCCCTCTGCAAGCCCCTGCTCCTCTCTTCCACCTTTTTCTCTGTACTCCCCCTCCTGTTTGGCCCACAGCGCGCAGTTGCCCCGATGGTCTCACGGGAGCTGCGCGCAGGGCTCGGCGCCCGAATTCCGAGCGACCTTCCCCGCGGGCGTGGGCAGCCGAGCCGGCGTCTGAGCCCTGGGCCTCGCGCTCCTCCTCCAAGGCCTCTGCGCCCCGCGCCTCCCCAAAATGCAGCGCGCGCTGTGCCGCAGTACCGTGCGGCGTCCGCAGGGGGCAGGGCCGCCCTCCAGACGGCGCTCGCTCGCTCGCTGCCCCAACGCTATGGGGAAGCAGCAGGTTCTCCGCTCCTCTCTGCTTTAAGGAAGTTTAAGGCAGGTTTTCCCTTAATGAGGAAATTTACAGTGGAAGCAGTAGCTTCTTCACTCGTCCAGAGAGCAGAGATCAGATCTGGAGACAGAGGGCCCGGAGGCGCTCGGGTGGCGCTCAGCCTGCTGGGCGGTGTGGGGCGCTGCCGAGGGCCCCCCAGCCGAGGCGGGGAGGCGGGATCGGCCCGGGGGACCCCGCTGAGGATCCCCCCAGCCAGGGCGGGGAGGCGGGAGCGGCCCGGGGTCCCCGCTGAGGAGCCCCCAACCGAGGCAAGGAGGCGGGAGCAGCCGGGGCGTGCGCAGGGGGTGCGAGGTGGGGCCGGTGGGATGAGCAGACGCGCGGGCCTGGGCGGGGAGCGCTGGAAACGTCCATGCTGGAGATCCCCCTGCAGATGTTCTCCGGAATGGGGGGCATCTTCGCCAACCGGGCAGGTTCCGGCTCCGGGCGTGGGGGTCCCTGAGCGAGCCCGCGGGGCCGCGCCTGCCGGTCATCCTCAGAACTCTGTGCATCTGGCCGGAAAAGCCCTGAAGAGGCTGTGAGATCTGGGGACCGGGACTTGTCCCCGCAGAGGCCATTCTTCCTTACGGTCCTGCCTCCCGGAATGGCACCCTGGCTTGCTTTTGCTCCCGCCGCGGTGTGAGCGGCACCTTGGGCCTGACATCCATCATGATTACGCAGAGCAGGCCCAGCGGCCCCACGTGGAAGCGTGGACATTTGCCAGCAGCGGCCAATGACGTGGACAGACCTGCTGGATGGTTCAGCGCCTTCGCAGTCACCCCTGCCGGACTTACCGGCAACTTCAGCCCCATCTTCCAGTGCCGCTTTATGGAATCTGTCTTGGTTACTTTTCCTTCGGTGCTGAGTCAGAACACCTGACACCCAAAATTAGGGAAGGAAAGGTTTATTTCGCTTACAAGTTTTGGAGGTTTCAGTCCATAATCAGCTGGTTCCAAGGCAGGGTGGCATGGCACAGGGGCAACACTTCAAGGCTGCAGCCAGAGCAAAAAAGGGGGAAACAAGCCTTTTCTCTTTGATACTGTACTCAGGCCATCCACCACCCCAACCCCTCCAGGGCAGATGTAGCACTCACCAAACCTCCTTGCCTTCCTTTGTACAGGATGAGGATATTTACAAAGTAAGAACCCTGGCTCTCTGCTGAGTCTCAGTGGAACTTCTCAAGTTGACACAATGTATCAACCATAACAGTCGCACCTTGCACTGTGCTGAGCTAGCCACCATCCAGCGAGGCCAGCGGTGCCAGCTGCTCAGTACCAGGGCTGCGCACCGAGGGGATTCTGCCCTCACGCATGGTCTCGGCGTGAAGCTGTCCACCTTTGGTGGGGATGTTAGCACGCAGATGCCAAAGGATTACGCTTACGAACCTTTTGTTGCAGAGTATTAGTCGGGAAGTTTTCACCGCACTTAAAGGGCAAAGAACTGAATGGACCAAGCTGCATGTGGAGAAAGCTGCAGGGGGTATAACAGAGCTCTAGCCTTGAGTATGCTCTAAAACTCTTCCTGCTTGGTCCCAAATACATTAAATGTACTGGTCTGAGGAAACCAAGAATTATGTTTCATAACATCTTGCAACATGTGAAAAAGCAGTTGGGTACTGACTTGAGTACCAGACTGGTGAAACGGAATTTCCAATGAAGGAATTAACTCTGTACTTCAGTCTATGAACTCTGCCCCATGGCCCTGGCTGGAAGGGTTTTCAGCATACACTCAGGTTCCTTTTCCCTTTGTCCTTTGGCGACTGGCTCCTATCTGCTGCAAAACTCCCTATTCCAGACTATGTCCCTTGCTGCTCCTGCAGCTGAGCTCACTCCAAGCATCCTTTGCAGGCTACGGTTCCATTGCGCCACACAGCCTTGTGCCAAAACTTTAACAGAACCTTATTCCTCCCTGACTAAGGGGTGACCATGCAACCCCGCACAGGGCATTGAGGCGTCTGGGGTCAGGAGAATCTCACAGAAATGGAACAGGGAAAATTCAGCCACCTGTGCGGGGTTGCATGGTCACCCCTTAGTCAGGGAGGAATAAGGTTCTGTTAAAGCTTTGGTACAAGGCTGTGTGGTGCAGTGGAACCGTAGCCTGCAAAGGATGCTTGGAGTGAGCTCAGCTGCAGGAGCAGCAAGGGACACAGGCCAAAGCCGCGGCGGGATGGGCACACTACCTTCTCTCAGGGTTGGGGTGAGGGGCACAAGCTCCTGCATGTGAATCACGCCACGTGGCTCTTAGGGATGGTAGGTATGGTTGTTGGGGTGCTGATTTACGTGAAGCTTGAGATAGCTCTTCCAATACACGGACATATGTATTAGTACACAAGACATTCCATTGCTTCACAAAATAAGAAATTGGTAGCCTATGGAGCAACTCAAGACACATAGGCAGTGCTGTTAGGCTGCTTTGAGCAATTGCATTGGGGTAGATTAGGTATTACGACTGCCTGCCGTGTGCAGTTCTTTAGTGTTAGAGGTGGACGGATTCTCCTGCCTACCCCTTTACAATGCAAGCAGTGCAACACAGCCCCCTCCAGATGGAAGCACTTGAAGACTTGTGCATGACCTCTCTCCAGTGTGATGGCTGCTTGACGGAAAGGTCCTGGGTGCATAGATAGACTCATTTAGCTGTGCTGAGGGGAGAGGGTAATGAGGGAATGCTTTCCTGAGGAGGTGGCTTTCGTGCTGAGACCTGAGTAGTGAGCAGAGGTTTCTCAAGCTTTAACCAGTGATGTCAACTTAATGATTCAACTTCCTGAAACCTATTCCTTTCAATTCTTCATTTCTAAAATTGTGTATGTAGCTATCATTTTATTGGACAATGGGAGACAGCAAAATATATTAGCTGATTCCAAGGAAATAAACTTCCGCTTCCAACAGCGTTATCTGAACAATCTAAATGTGGAGACCAGAGTGGTAGGTTTAGCAAGAACATCCACAACAGTCATGTGCAAGCAGAGCTTTTGGCTTTTATATCACTCTGAGTGATGTTCTTGGGCAGTGCTTAGTAACTGAAAGTCAGGGTCATTGCTCAGAGTTATTACTTACTTTCTTGTGCTGCAATGTTTAAAATTCTACTTTGCCCAAATGTATGTTTCCACAGCAAGTACCAGCCCTTTGGGGTGTAGACACTTATCCTTTCTTTTAGGGAAGATTTGAGAGATAATTGTCTTGGTTACTGGTCTCATTGCTGAGACAACATACCCGACACCCAAAGTTAGAGGAGGAAAGGTTTGTTTCGGGTCACAATTTGTAGAGGTTTCAATCCGTGGTTGGTTGGCTCCAAGACAGGGTGGGACATGGCGGAGGGCGTCACAGAGCGGAAACAGTTCAAGGCAGGGCAGGCAGGAGGCAGCAAGCAGCAAGCCTGCCTGCCCTCTCTCCTTTCATGTTTTATCCAGACTATGTGCCTATTACTGATTGGTGCCACCCACACCCAGCGTTTGGCTCCCATTAGCCACACTCAGAAATTTTCTAATCCCAGTTAGGGGCTAAACCAGATATCACATACCCTTAATCTCAATATCACACACCTTAGATCCAGCCACCTTCAGAAATCCCCACCTATGAGTTCACTGGGCTTTGGGGGAACATCTAGGTACAAGCCCCGACAATAATGGTAATAACTCCTGACATCCGACTGTGCTTCCCAGTGTGCGCATTTTCCCCTGTGTGTTAAAGCAAGCTCATTTTTTCCTTTTAAATGAGAAGGCTGGTTCTGTGGGCATTCCTAAGACTTACTTAAATTGTACAACTGGTAGGTGGTCAAACAATGAAACAGATTCAATCCTCTTGATACTTGAGCTTAAAGACAATGAAGTGTATTCATGGCCTGGCAGTTGGGATGTGTGAACTTAGGTCACTGCTTCCAGAACAACTTCCTGTGACTGCAGGCAAGTCACTCAGTGACTGTAAGCACCTTCTCCTCATCTGTAAGACACAGTGATGTCTAATTCATGGGGCTGTGGGAGGGATTAAATGAGGTCAGCTGATCTGCATTCGTGTGACAATATATTTAGTTATTTAGTTCGGTGTTATTAAACCCAACTCAATGCTAGGTGCCATCTTGCTTCCAAGAATCCAGCTGTTGACCTCTCGAAAGCCTGGATTCACAGGTGTCAGTGGGCATTAGCTGAGAAGCTACTGCTGCCTTCTGATCAGGCTTCCTGTAACCTGACAGCCCCATTGGCTTCGTCAGTTATGCACAGTGTGCAGGGTGAGGAGGAAGAATGGAAAGCATGACAAAGAAATTTATCACCAGTACCTAATTATTTCTTTGTTACCATTACCCCCAAAGAGACAGGTCCCCTCATTTGTAAAGACGAGGGCATGTCAACAAATAACATGAAAACAATAATATTGAAGTCACCATCTGCAGAAGGCTTCCCATTTATTATGTCAAAAGAACATGGTCATTGATCGAGAAATTAAAACACCAAACACCACCGCTGAAGATACAGCTGCTTCATAAAGGTCAAGTGGCAAAAATCTAGATGGGTTCATTTGCCCTGTGCTTGATGAAATGTAGTGTTGTGTATGTTTTCAAAAAAGCTTCTTAATCTGCTTAGATGCTGAAGATGCTTTTAAAAAGTGGGTAGGGAGGAAGGGAGGGAGTGAGCGAGGCAGACAGAAAGAGGCAGAGACAGAGACGGACTATATAGGTTCAGGAGCTTACTGTCAGTCCAAGTTGACATTTCATGCTAAAACCTAGGACAGATACTCAAGTAGATAGAAGGCTTGTGAGCACGTAGAGAAGGAAAGCTAGAAATATCAACTTCACAGCCTCTTTAGTCGCTGGGTATGCATTTTAGTGACAGCTTTCCCAGGACACCCAGGTCCCTGGGTGACATCCCAGCAACACACACACACACACACACACAGGTCCCTGGGTGATATCCCAGCAACACACACACAACCTTAAGGGTTTAAATCAGAAAAATGTTTTAAACAAATATACCTTCATTTTAAGTAAGGTTTTTGGGAGAGTTTCAAGATGTTCTTATTTTTGGTATGGGTAAAAGTAAATTAGATGTAGGGCAGGGATTTAGCTCAGCAGCACAGCACCTGCCTGGCAAGCCTGAGGTCCTGAGTTTTATTCCCAGTATTAAAAAAAAAAAAAAAAAAAAGGAGGGAAGGAAAAGACAGTTATAGGAGACTACAGCCAGTGAATTCTTTTCTGTTTTAAATTACTTACATTAATTGAATTTATTGAAAAGAATTGATACATACATATTGAATCTTACCATTTTCAGTCCCCCTGCCCTCTGCTCTCTCTTCCTGATCCTCTGATCCCCTTCCCTATCTCCATCTAATCTACTTTTTTGTTCCCTACAATTTATCCTTTGTTTTACTCTTTAATTTATTTATATTTTAGTTTTCTCAAATAAGAGGAGCCATGTGACATCTGTCCTTCCATGTATGATTTATTTCACTGAAGGACTGGAGATCCATCCACTTTCCTATGGATGGCTCACACTCATCCTTTACGAGTGAGTGTACTCCTCCAGCACACACACACACACACCACACTTTCTTTACACATTTGTCCATTGATGGGTATCCATGTTGTTTCCATAGTTTATCTATTGTGAATTGTGCTGCTATAAACATGGGCAGGCAAATAACACTAAAGTATAATGTCTTAGTTATTTTCTTAGTGCTGGGACAGCATACCTGACACCCACCAGTTAAGGAGGAAGGGTTTATTTGCCTCATATTTTGTAGAGGTTTCAGTCCATGGTCGACTGGCTCCAAGGCAGGGTGCCCATGGCTGAGGGGTGCGGCAGAGGAGAAAGAGCTCATGGCGTGGCAGCCAGGAAGCAGAAACGGCTCAAGAGAGGAATGGGAATGAGAAACAGGCCACACCCACAGTGCCAGCGCCTCTGACCAGACCCCAGCAGGCCAGCTGTGCACCCACAACCCAGCCACCCCCAAACCCCCTCCTGTGAGTGCACGCGGCTTTAGGGGGACGTTAGGTAGAAACTGTAAGAGTTAATGACTTTAACTCTTTTGGAAAATATCCAGGAGAGGTGTATCTGGGTCAAATGGAATTTCTGTTTTTAGGTGTTTAAGGAATTCCAAACTGATTTCCATTGTGGTTGTAGTAGTTTACATTCCTACCTACAGTATAGAGGAGTTCATTTCTCCCCACATCCTAGCCAGCATTTGGGGTGTGTGTGTTTGTGTGTGTGTGTTTTCTTGATGATAGCTATTCTTACTGGTTGTGAATTCTTTGGTTGAAGTGTTTAACCTAATTCTGGATTAAAAGCAATGACCGGTTTGTCTCTGTCCGTGGTCCTGATCCATTCACTGCCACCAGTGATTTGTATCAAGACATCTAGGGGTGCCTCCCTGTGGACCAGTGCCATGTCCAGCCCGCTGCTGCTGGGGAGACAGCCAGACCGCAGCCTTTTCCTGTGAGTCAGCACCATTTGCGGACTGTGGGAAGAGAACAAGAAGTTACCAAGAAGCAAGCCCTCCCTGGGAACCAGCGCCATGTGTGGACCACCACTGCCAGGGGACAGCCAGCCCCCAGACCCTTCTGGCACTCAGGCTGGGAAACAAGGAGAGCCAATCCCCCCACACATATCCAGTGAGCAGTCAGCTGATCTAGAGAAACACAGGCTGTGATGATAGCTTTTAAGGTGAAATTCCATTGGATGCTTGTGGTATTTGGTGTTTCACTGACCCTGCAGGTCTAGAGCCAGTGGTCTGATCATCTGTTCAGAGGATAGCAGTACACAATGTGTCATCTAAGGGGGACTCTCCTTCTGAAGGTGGTAGCCATTGTTAATTCCCTGTTATCATGTTTGGAAGTCCTGTATCATTTTCATTGTTTTGTTGGATTGGGTTTTTATTATGTTTTGTTGTTTGATTCTGTTATATCTGATAGCATTGGCAGCTATTTCAGAGATAACAAGATATATTATGGTAGCCATTTTGGATTTACTATTGTCTTGCTTTGAAGTCCTGTATTGCATTCATTGTTTTGTTTTTATTGGTTCTGTTCTGCTCTGTTTTGTTTGATTTTTACTATGTCTGAAGCTATCTGCAGCTATTTTGAAGACAACAAGAGGCATTATGGTAACCATTGTTGATTTCCTATTGTTTTGAAGTCTTGTGTCACTTACGCTGGCATGTTTTGATTAGCTTTATTCTGTTTTATTTGGTTGGTTTTATTCTCTTTAAAATAAAATAAAGACATCCAGGGGTTGAATCTAAGCTGGAATCAGCTAGGAAGTGAGGGAGGACCAGAGCTGCCTGCACTTGCCTTGAGCGATCATGATTCGGCAGGGTCTGGGTAGGCTGGGGGAGGCTGCATGGTGAAGAAGGCCACTTTCACCAGCTTTGTGCACGAATGTAGACTGGAGGGTAAGTGAGTACACTGGATGGTTAAATACTGATCTCGAGTTACCAGAGTAAACTGAAACAAGGGCCAAGTTTAATGAAATTTCAATGGCAAGCAGAAACACTGAAACGACACCCTGGATTTGGAGACAGATTTATTTACGTTGATGGGCACTGATCAGGGTCATTCCCAGAATATCAGGCCCTGATCTCTGGTGGTCCAGGGCTTATATGGGATAAGCAAGCAGGAAGTACAGAGGCAGAATGGCTGGTCAGATGGGGGTTGGTTTATACAGTGTGCATCACAGTGACCAGGTGTGTATCACCAGGACCAGCCATTTCTAAGAGACAGCAGCAACTGAAACTAGAACAGGAATTTTACCTGGGCAACTAAGAAACTTAAGTATACTGGCTTGGGGAGGGGACATTTCCTGCTACAAAATGACATTTTAAAAATTATGGATGAATGCAAATATTTACTTTGGAGAATCTGAAAGCAATCCATGCAAGTACCAGAAGGAGGCGTGCGTAGCAATGATGGGAAACGTTTAGGGGAGTCAGGAGACTGCAGGGTAATCCTGTGCCAGCAGAGGGCTGTGGCTTCCCACGCTGCTAACATGGGCTGGAGCACAGGATGCTGACAAGGAGGGGCGAGAGCTCGACTCTACGATCGATCATTTAGCTGGCGTCTTCCACCGCTGTCGCTGTGGTTTGGGAGTTGTGTTCGCAGCCACAGTGACATGGACAGCAGCCTACAAGACCACCTAAGAGCAGAGCTATTCAGACAGGGTCCCATGGCTTCCAGGGTCCCACACAGCTCTTCTTGCCAAGAGATCAGGGCCCTCCCCCCGGGAACCTTCAGCCCAGAAGCCTTGCTGAAATCTGTTTTGTATTTACATGTGCATATACAGATTCATACAAGAAATTCAATTTCGAATTTGGTTTAAATTTGATTAAAATGGAACACGGGAAAATAAGGCTAAGGAGTTACTGACAAGGCTGTCAGCCTTACAATTTGCTGTCAAAAATGTCACCAGAATGTATTTCTTCAAAAAGGTTCTCAAATAGAAACACACTCTGTGCTATTCTTTTTCCCATTAATTTGAGTAGAACGGTTACCCAGGGCAAAGAGGGCCTGTGTTTATTCAAAGGCTGCATATTCAGAAGATGCAAATGCATTCGTGTGTGTGTGTGTGTGTGCACGCGCGTGTGTGCATGTGGGTTTATTGGGTTCACAGAAACATTCCTTCCTTATACTTTTTATTCAGCTGAAAGGCAGCGCCCACATCTGGACTCTTGATACCACTTAGTGTCCCGAGCTGATTAATAGGTACTCCCCTCATATTCCAGTGGTTTCTTGCGTAAACAAAGTAAGCAAATGATCTGTGGGAGCTTTTGATGTTCTGTTCCCAGGCTTCCTTTGTTGCTGCAATAGCTCTTTGATAAGTTAAATGACACTGAACATTGTCTGCACAATTTGTAAATATTTTCATTTAGTAATTATATCAATAAAAGATTTAGAAGACTGAATTATGTTGAATCCATTATACTTTCTGTGAAAGAGGCAGAATCTTAATTATCTTTACTTCTGTTAGTCATTAACCCATACATAATCTCTGATTATGTATTGAATTCAAGTAGAATTTAAATATTTTCCAGAGTCTCTTGATACAAAACTGAAGGGATCTTTTCCCTGCAAGCTTTTTTCTCTTTTCTAAAATTTCTGAAGGTGGGTAGAGAAAAACAGAATATTTTGATCTTGGGTAAATGTTGATGATCTTTATCACCATATTTGCAGGGCTAAGATGTAAATACCTTCCCTATGCTATGAAAAGGAAAAGGTCAACTATGATATAAACCAAAGAAGAAAGACCACCCTGGGAACTGGATCACAACCCCAAGGGGTGAATGCCCACCCTTAGAGACAGATGTGCCACCTGCTAATTCATTCCCTGAGCAGGGACTTGCCCCTATGAGGATGACAGAGTGAATACAAGACCGTGTTCCCTCTTGCAGGGAGCTCACGGATCTAGATTAGGAAGCAGGAGATGGATGCATTTGTGACACTCAGCCCCGCAGTCTCTTTGAGAGTTACAGTGAGGGTGGCAGAGGAGAGTCATAGTTCCACTGCTGAGAATTTACTCTCTACTCAGGCCCTGTAGCTGGCATTCACTGTTACAGCACCCTACCCCAAAATGCAAAGCACTAAGCCACACAGCAGGTGAGAAACTTGCCCCAGCTGGGCATGGTAGTATATGCTTGTAATCTCAGCACTCTGGGTGTCTGAGGCAGGAGGATCACAAGTTCCAGCTCCTCTTGGGCAACTT
Source organism: Dasyprocta punctata (assembly GCA_004363535.1). Classification (NCBI taxonomy): domain Eukaryota; kingdom Metazoa; phylum Chordata; class Mammalia; order Rodentia; family Dasyproctidae; genus Dasyprocta; species Dasyprocta punctata. The sequence goes on from RJWM01010948.1 coordinate 59,386, forward strand.
AGGTAACTAATGAGTTCCTCTCTCAAAACAGAAAAAAGGACTGGGGATCTGACTCAGAGGGAAAGCCCTGGGGGTGGAGTGGGGGTGGTGGAGACAGAGACACAGAGAGAGACAGAGATAGAGACAGACACAGAAAGAAGCAGAGACACAGAGACAGAAAAAAAAGAAAAGAGAAAGGAAGAAAAAGGAAGGGAAGGAAGGATAGAAAGAAAAATAGAAGGAGGGAAGGAAGAAAGAAAAGAGAAAGAAAGAAGAAAGAGAAAGAAAGACAGACAAAGAAAGAAAGAAAGAAAGAAAGAAAGAAAGAAAGAAAGAAAAGAAAGAAAAGATGGAAGATAAATAGATGCATTTGCCCCAAGGATACACGACTGGTACTGGGTGCGGATGAGATGACCACCGAGTGGCAGGCAGCAGTCACAGTGCCGGGCACATCGAGTGCTCCAGACGCACTGGTGGTAGCCGAGGTGAGGCTGGTGGCCATGGCAACACTGTGCCCTTGAGTGCTTCATCACAACCCTCTGCACTCATTACCCATTTCAATCTTACTGTTTTAATGGAGGCAGCAAGTTCAGAGAAGGCGAGTGACTTTTATGGAGTCATCAGGCATTTATGGGGAAGAGCAGGAATTCAGATCTACACTCTTCTCCCAGCCTCCTTGGCGCTGGAAATTCTTTTTCCCAAAGGGCCATGATACTCAAGGGCAGAGTGCTTCCGGGAACGGCAGAGTTAATGGCAGCAAAGTCTGAGGAGACTGGGTGGGGGGCTGGGAAAGGTGGGGGCCCAGGATCAGTTGGAGGTGACTACACTAACCTTAGTGTGCTACAGTTGATGCAGTGAGAAACAAGGTGTTCGTTTTGACAGCAAGACATTTTAAAAAGTAAGAGCCAAGCCTAAGCGGTTTGTACAAAGAAGGATTTATGCAAGTGAGAGGCAGGCTCGGGAGGGCAGCAGAGAGAACTTGCCTGGAGCAGAGCCGGCATGAAGCCCAGGACGGCTGATTCCCTTCCCTGGCATCTGCCTTGCTGAGCAGCACCTCCTTCCCAGCGGTAACGAATGGGCAGAAAGGGCAGCGGGCATCCAGCATGAGTGTCTGTATTAAGGCAAAGAGATAGCACTATTGTAATCCCAAATATTGAGTACGGTAATCCAAGTACGGTAATCCTTTCTCTAGTCTTCCTCACAATCCAAGAAGTTGTATTTATAATCCCACTGACGCGTTATTGGAATCCCGGTAAGTTAATTCCAACCTACCACCTCCAATGCAAACCACAGTGAGAGTAAAGACACTGAGACATATTCAAGGTTAAGGGCAGCCAAGGGGTCCTGAGTCCAATTTATTATCTTGTGAAGAAGGGGGTGGCTGGAGTATGAGTGACAGTGAGGATGGCGGGGCTGAGGGGGAACCTTGTGAGTCACTTGAGCTGGCTGGCCAGGTAGTGAGAAAGGCATCTCTGCAAAATGCAGAGATAAAAAAGATATGCAGAGGAATCGATCTGCATAACCCAATCAAGGTAGCAACTGAATTGTTTTAGGAGGCTGCTGCTTCAGCTTCTGATATGTAAGCTTTATGCCCTGGGGACTCATAGCCTCTTTCTCGAAGCTCATCCCCAGTCGACATTCCCGGAGCTCACTGGCTCTGCCATCCCTCTGTGCCTATGTATTTTACAGAGGTCACTATGGGAGGGAACAGGACACTGTCGGATGGCTTTAGAGGTTACATACCAGTACCTCGGCTAGCCTTATTTGCAATGCTTAGAGCCAATTGAAGAGAGAAGGAAATACCATAGTCAGCTCTGTATACATCAGTATAAGGAAATAAGTCTCTATAGTCACAGTTGCAGTGATTGTTCTGCATTCAAGGGGAGCCGCTCACATTGTCTCCCACAAGCACAGAAAGCACTGGCTTGAGGGCAATGTGAACTTGCATTTGCTGTACTTGAACTAAGAACATTAAGGACAAAGAGTCTCAAGTTGAATACAAAAGACCCAAGTTTTGAGGCAATCCCAGACCAGAGACATCACTGCAGGTCTACCTGTGTAAGGAGTGATGGCTGGGTTTATTAAGAAAAGCAAGACATTTTTGAAGTGATTGACAGTACAGCGGACCCGAAGAGAGAGCCCAGGCCTCAACAATAGGAGCAAAAA